>VYYI01000363.1:0-33683 GCA_021029175.1 Bilobella aurantiaca | reverse complement strand
TTTGCATTTGCATTTTGCATTTGCATTTTGCATTTGCATTTTGCATTTGCAAATTTGTGTTTTGCAATTGAATTTTCCATGAAGTTCAACAGTAAAAAGAAATGACAATTTTCTAAAAAGTTACACGGTAAAACCCATATGGATTTCCGAGATCCTGAAAAAAAATTTAAATCGAATTTTCGAAATTTTGCAAAAGTTTATGGCCATGGAGTGAAAAGCGAGGTAAGGGGTTACCTTTAGAACTAGTGGAATCTATTATTTTGATTTCGAGCCAATAGGACGCGATCACGACGCGAGGTCCCCTTGTTAGTTTAATTCGACCACTATTTGTATGCTTTGAAGGCCAACTAGAATCCTGTTGATTGACAAAAATTATGTACTTTTTAGCTGCATTGTGGAAAATTGCTTGGTTGAAAAAGTTGTAAACTCGGCAATCGATCAAAGATCCCGTTCACTGTTTATCTACATTACACATTGGCTATCAATTTTAGTCTTGTCTTTGAAAAATATAGTTTTATCCAGCACAATTTTTTAGTTTGTTAAATTAATAAAATGGTGGTAAATCGTCTTTTAGTGTATGGCATTATTCTAATGGTAGTCTACTCCACGACTTCAAATGTGCCGCTGAAGCTCCGCAAACTTTTGTTTTGAGAAATACCAGCGCAATAAAATTGCTTTTTAAAAAATAAATTTCTAGAATTCTTCTTGAATTTCTAGTTTTTTCTAGAATTAAATCCACAGAGCACCCTGCAGCCAGCTCATCGTAAGTAAAAGCAACCAAAGCTAATTTTGTTTAACTATCAAGTTATTCTCCTGGAATTGTTTTTCTAGGTTGGAAATATAATTTCAAAAAAAAATTGGTATAAAATTTAAGCATTTTCTCGAACCCTCGTATCAATGTTTCTGAGTTTCTACACACTTTAACTATTTCTAGTTTTCACACATTTTTAAATGAAGGGTTTACTAATGTTAACAACGTATTGTTACTTTTTCGGAGTGGCCCTCTCTGGATTCCCCATTGACCCTACTAAAGCAATGGTAAAAAAATATACAAAGCAAAAATTGGACATCAAAGGTTGAATTTTATTTAATTAAACATACTATTATTCTGCAGAGGTATGTGGCTATTGCACAAGTCGGTGAAGCCGCAGGTAGTGGAAGCAAAGCAGAACAAGATTTGAAAATTGTAGCAATTGGCGTTGGTCAAGTCATCATCACAAAACAGAGTAATGTGAAAGAAGGTGGCGAAGTATTTTGGACGGCAGAAGGCAGGTTAGAACAAAACTTATATCAGCAATTATACAATGAATAGTTTAAATCTCACATGACTTTCAAGTCATTTAGTTTTTCAAAATTAAATTAACAGCTTTCAGCATACTATGAAATTTTATGTAGAACCAATGTACGCTAGGTACTAGTGTGTTGACTTTTTTTCAACTAATCATACCCTACAAAATTATTTGGATCCTAAAGCCTTCAAAAAATTCAGAACGTACAAATTCCACACTTCTTTGGTAAATTGAACCACGCCAAAAAACTAATCACACAAGTAAACGTATGATAAGGCAAATTCCAATTATTTTGACCATTAAGGTAAAAAAAAAGGTGGAATTAATCCAAAGAGAATTTTCCTCTTTTATTTTTTACATTACCATTACTATTTCTCTGCAGTATTAAAGTTTCAAGCCCTTTTATTGGCGTTGTGCAAGAACCGCTTGAAGTTGTGAAAACGATGCGAAAATACTATGAGTACAACGTTTACTTTGCGCTTGATTCTGATCTCGGGAAGAAGCCTTCGCTGGATAATTTTGAAGAAACGTGGTTACTCGCCTCGACGGTAGTTTTTGGAGATTCTTTGACTTGTTGAATTCGAACAAATCGTAAAACCTGATGAAAAATTTGCGGTGAATGTGCAGATATCTCCTCCAACACCTAGTCGCCCCAATTTAGCCGTTCCAGCGCCAGTGAGAGCTCCTCTTCGCGGTAGATCGCGACGTAAGTGTCAATGCAAAAATATCGTAAGCCTTGCTTGTCTTTACGTTTACGTTTTTACTTGTTACATGTTTTGATTTGTAACGTTTTGTTGCAGCGCTCGTGCATTTCGGATCGAAAGTGGATCTTACTCAAATGTAGTTGCTTCAACTTGTTGTTTTCATAAAACAAAACAAGCCTCCTAATAGTCATACTAAATAATACTAATCGGTACTAATTGTAAAATTAAATCTCCATTACCTTTCCATATTACCAAACAAAAGTTGAAATGTAAAATAGTGAATACCAAGTACCGTAAAATTGTAATTGTGTTTTTGTTTTTGAAATCATTTATAATCTCTTACTTTATTAAGTAGCGTATTAGCTACTTTATGGGAATGCTCTGTCTGTCCGTCTGTCCGTCCGGTTGCGCCATGACTCCCGAACGGGTTAACTTTTATCAAATTTGTTTTCAGCCAAAGGTATTAGGGGTCAAGGGTAAGGCCAAGTTCGAAGATGGGTCACAGGGGTCCCTTCACCCTCATTTTGACGACCCCCTGAATGACCCCCAAATCCGAAAAATCGGTTTGGTAGAATTTTTGCTAGTTTTGCATGAAACAAAAAGTTATGATAATTTCAAGGACCTAAATGACCCCTTACCTTTCATCCTTTGTATCAATGACCCCCCAAATGACCCTTCAACCCGAAAAGTCCGATTTTTTTGGATTTTGCTAGTTTAGCATATTACGAAAAGTTTTCAAGGACCTCAGTGACTCTAGATCCTTTCCCCTTATTATATTGACCCCTAAATGACCCCCAAGACCTAAAACCGATAATTCGCGATCTTGAAAATGTTTGCATAAAATGGAAATGTACGATGTCACCATGCATAAAATGGAAAGTTATGATGGTACCAATGACCCTGCTGACCACATACCCTTTACCCCAAAAGCGCGCTGACCACAAAAATTACCCCCAAAATTGAATATTCGGGGTTTTCGGATTTTTGCGTAAATTAAAAAGCTGTGCTGGTACCAATGATCCAGGTGACTCCTGACCCATTCCGCGCGGGTGTGATGACCATGTAACTGACCCTCAAAACCGAAAAATCGGCGTTTTCAGGGTCTTATTTGTCAAATTTATTTGCATTAGTTCAATACGCTCCTTCGTTACATGTGTTTGCAACGGTTTATTATATCTTGTAAACCGCTGAATGGAATATGGACTGGTGCTTATACATCCTTTAATAAAAACGGAAAACCGTGTGTGACAAGTGTGATTTTTCAAATATGTCGTACTTTTTTAAGCTTGTACCAAATTAGAAGGTAAGATATCGAAATTAGGCCTGCGACTAGCTGAGGTATGACTAATTTCTACACTAATTCAGTAATCTCCTCAGACCAACTTATCAGAATTCTGTTTCCTCATGGAAAGAGTCCACAGTAGTGCTATACAAAGAGAAAAAGAGAACTTTTCCTTCTTCCTGTTCGATTCTCTTCCCTTCCTCCACTATCCAAGGAAGAGACAGTTCGTGGCCCATACCGGTTTTGTCTTAATATGTTAAAGATCATGTCAATAATCCGGGTCCACAATACAACACGTCAATCTTCATAATCGGGATTCAATTTCATTTCTCTGATAAAATTATTATTTTAATAATGACTAAAGTAGAAGAAAGTTGACAAATTTCACCAAAGCTGAATTTTAGCGAATAACAAACCAAACATAAATTCATGAAATTTTATAATAGATTCTTTGATACATGCCAAACTTTGTACCTAATTTTTCTGCAATAGTGTAAATTTCATTTCCTTATCAATTTATTAAAGAGAATCAAATTTATAGCTTTCGTCCATTATGCGAACCTTTCAGCGTATTGCATCAGAGCTAATAAATCGAGTAGTAATTGTGAAAATCCAAACAGACCCGTCCTAGGACAAATTTAGCATTTATGGTCAAACCCCAGCAATTTTCTAAGCCTTTGTTTTTCATACCTAAACCTCAACATTTTAATTGCGACGAGAATTAACTATACAATTACCATTTAATACAAAATATTGAAAATTGTAGGACTAATTTCTGTTAGTGCTAGAAGTGAAAGTACCAATTTGTAACGGAAACGCACAAAGAAATCAATATTATAATAATGATTGTGCTAAAAAGCAAAGCATTAATTTTTTAGTAAACCTAAGGAGACGCAAGTTCTAAAGTTTCATAGTTTGAAGACTTGTTGCTGCAGAAACGATTCCAATGGGCCCCAGCTCATGTTGAATCCGCTACGTGTAGAAGTGCTGTCACTCTCGAAGGTAAGTAGGAAGTTTCCTTCTGGCATGAAGTATTTTGGAGTAGATGAAATTCCGGTAAATCTGAAAAAAGTGAGTTATTACCATAAATTTTTGCTAAAATATATCTTGTTGTTGACTTTACGATCGATCAAACTCGAGATTATCTCCACTCCATTTGTGGATGCTCAATGTGTCCTGGCTCGGTTCAAGGTTGTAGCTATCTAAAACGAAGATAGTATTTTCTGGAAAACGAGCAGTGATCAGCACGCGCTCGTTGTTTGCATAGTTGGATCCTGAAGCGGGGTAACGAAATGAACCACTAGCGCCAGCAAGGCGATGTTCACTATATACATTGTCCCTCACTTCTACCGTGCGTTCAACGGGCAATGCTACAACACAATTTTTAAAGAATTTTATATATAATAATAGGAACTGGTGCGTTAAGGTATATTAACAATAAGTTACATACCTGACACAGTTGTTACAATGAAACCAGCAAGTAAGACGCCAATGTTGAATGTCATTGTGATTGAATTTACGTGAAAACGTTGTTTTTTGTTATAAAAACGTTTATAATTAAACTTTGTAAATTATATTTGAAACGTCGTGTTTCTTTGTTAAAATGACTGAAAATGTGAGATAATAATTTGCGTTTGTAGGGTTCGTATTTATACCCTAATTTAATCAAATCCCCTAAGCTCCACAAACAAGATTAAAATTTTCAAATATGTGAGACAAATAACATTTAACCAATCATTTTCCTGCTAGGCATTGCAAATATTTAAATGTTTTCGGTTACAACATAAGCTTAAACAATCAACCCTAATTGGAGTTTAACCAATGCAAACAAGTCTGACCTAAGACAGTTGAAATGTTTGTCACATTTTATCTATTGCATCAAATAATCGTAGAAAAAGAGCACCTCATCAAAAAACAACTGAGTAATGCGCAACATGAGAATGAACGAAACAACATCCATTCATTGTAATCACTTTGGACTATTGGATTGGCCGCAAAATCAAATGAACTTGTTCATAACATAATTTAGAGGTTTTTTGAACCTAAGGAATTTCGCTGATAAGCTTAATGTTTCAACTCACATAGTGTTAGTGAAATTTGTGTTTGTAATTGCCCGCATTTACTTCATCAAAATTCAGGTAACATTTGTTTAATTAATGTAAAACTAATGATGTTAGTGTAATATATTGACATTTATCGATTCATATTTGAAGCATTTGAAACATTATTATTGCGATGACTTGGGATCATAATTACAGTATACAAATTTATTGGAAATTTTTGACAATGTTACTTATGCAATAAATACTAATTGAATGTAAATGATACGTGATCTATGTGTCCTCAAGCCTAGTTAATTGAAATAATGCATAATGTGTATCAGCAAAAATATTGCTAAATTTTGGTTACTTCATAAAACTACATTACGTTTTGCATTTTGGAGCGTTAAGCTATTTTCCTATTTATTTCATCAGCAAGTTCTTATCAAATTTGAATTTGTATAAATTAAGAACGTATATCACATATCATATAGGCTTACCCACCTCTCATAATTAATTATACTTGACTATTTTTTTCAATTGTCTCAAAAATGCTTTTTCCAGAATTTAAAAGTTTGAGTACATTCAGTAAATAGAAGTGAGGAAAATTTACTATACTCTCACTCTAACCTTTCAAATTATACTTTACAGTACTTCATATGTGTTATCTCCTGCGTTATCAATTTGCAATACTATTTTCCACAGTAATTGCCTGTGTTTGCCGCGTAACAGCTGCACAAAAAAACTCCCTTCCACAAATTGAATGGAAACATAGTATATTTATTTAATGGGTGGCTGGTTTTTAATATAAAACTAGGCAACCAAACCCGCCTTAGAACAGGAGCATTAATTTATTATTATTATTTATTTTAAAATTTAAATTAAGAGGGGTGCCTATTGTGCATCTCTATTGTGCATCTCTATTGTGCATTGGAGTGCGAATATATTTCTGTGTGACCAAAAAGAGAACGGCTCTCTCTAGAGATCTTCACTCCTCAACTACTAAATCCCTAATAAATGTAAATGTGGCTATGAAAGTTGCACATGCATATTCTCGTCCATTCGCTCATACCGTATGTAAAAAATCTTCCTATATAAAATTGCCAATCCTCCCACAACGCCATCCTTTTCCGGCACTCTACCATCGATTTACAATAAAAATGGTAAGCCCTTAAATAGCTACTGGGCCTCCAATACTATTCTTTGGACTCATGATGGATTAGTTACTTCACCAGGCTCGTTTTGTATACATTAATGTTCTCTTGAACAGACAGACGGATAGACGGTTTGCTTACGATTTTTTACTCGCTTCACTACATACTTGACTGGCAAATAGTGTATTATTTTTAATTGCATTTTTTTAATGGGAATGTTTATATTATTGAGCTTTGATATAGAAAATCATAAAACGTATTCATAATATTTACTAGATACAGTTGATGCAATATTACAAGCAATCACAACAGTAATTTGTACCTTTCTCGAAATTTTTGAGTGACACAGTTTGCAGCACTATTTATATTTTTTCGACTTATATTTTAGTTATATGTGTGAAAAATATTACTTTTTGAATTCCTCTTTTACAAATAATTGACTAATGATAAGATGCAGTGAAACTATCTAATCACATGTAAAATGTGGAATGTAGCTAAAGATATGTACTTCAGAAATTCCACCCGATTATCAGTAACTGCACACAATACATAGAAAATGCTTCGCTTTCCTACAAATATTTGAACTACAATTAAAATAAATTTTTTAGCTTGTAAGTGTACGAGTAATTTAGTTCAAGCACGACACAATTTGTTTGTCATTTTTTGTTTTGTTTTTGAAAAAAAAATCTGAAAGCAATTTATATGATTCTTCTGCTCCGGTTTTCATTCTTCTCCGTTTCCATTGTGATACAAACATGTATTAGACATGTATTAAGCAAACTGTTCTGGTAGAATGTTGATCTTGAGTTGACAAAGTGTCAAATAATCTGATTGATTGTATGAATGAGTACGATTAATGGTACATTAAAAACGACTAGAATTGGCAATAAAAGTATGCATACTTAACTTAAATGTCATTTTCTAGCTAAATCTAAATATTTAAGTATCGAATATAGAAATAATTTTCATACATAGGTCCGTGGTTTCTCTATTGGTCATACATTTACGTGGAGGAAGGATTCGATTTTGTACTGCACTAATTAAAACAATCCTGAGTTTTTCAAAAAAAAAATTAATTGTTAAAATTCAAACAAACCCTACTATAAGTGTACTCGTCTAGGTGAACTAAATTAAATTGAAAACTTCATTTCATCTACTACATTAATCTTTTCTATTGTAAATTATGGTGATAGTTTTGACTAGAATTGTAGGCTTCGCTTAATGCCAAAACGCATGAGAATCAATATTATATTCACAAAATTTAAAATAGTTTTGGACTATATCGTATTTTTGTCTTGATTATTTAAAATTTAAAGTTTAGCAAGATCTAGGTGTTGCAGAAACATTTCCAATGGGCCCCAGCTTACATTGAATCCGCTTTGAGTAGACGTCTCGTCACTTTCAAAGGCAAGAAGGAAGTTTCCTTCAGGCAGAAAATATTTTGGAGAAGTTAAACTTCCGGTGAACCTGCAAAATTAAATAGAGAAAACTTATTTCGACTAAATATTTTGTGGAATTTATCATCTTACGATTGGTCAAACTCGAGATCATCTCCATTCCACTTGTGCATGCGCAACGTGTCAAATCCAGATTCAAGGTTGTAGTTTTCTAAAACAAAGACAGTATCTTCTGGAAAACCAGCAGTAATCAGTACACGCTCGTTGTTTGCATAGTTGGATCCTGAAGTTGGATATTGAAATGAACCACTAGCGCCTGCAAGGCGGTGTTCACTGTATATGTTGCTTGCTTTAGATGCGCGGTCAACGGGTAATGCTATGACAAACGCTGAATTAGAATTTAAAATTAAGATAGCCTAATGATTTTGTATACTTCGTCTACATTGGAGAAAGATGCCACTAACATCATACACATCCATTCATAGTAAGTTGACATATATTATACTTACCGGAGACCGTTGCTGCAATTAAGCAACCAATTATGGTAATTTTGAAGCTCATTGTGGATGGCTCGTTTGTAGAAAAATTAAAATTTCACAAAATTGAGTAAAAAATCGAGAAAACTTTGTTTGTTTTGGAAATTTTTGATTCTCTGTTGATAAGGCTGAAAATTTGACAAACTTCAATTTCATTTTTACTCTATATATACAACCATTTAATCAATTTTAGGCTCCACAGTTCAGATTAAAATTTGAAAACATGTTTGATAAACGAGGCTTAACCAGTTATTTACAAATCCGCTAAATATGTTGTTTTAAACTTGAGAATTAAAAAAATTCTCTCACAACACAAGCTAAGACATAACATCTTTTTAAAAAATTTAACAGATAATAAGAACCATTAGTTTTTACGGTAATATAAGCAAACGATACGAGAAACAGTTTTTAAATAACTAAATTAACTAATCTCAGTGACCTACGTCAGTTGACTTGTTTGTCAAACTTTCTCATTTATTTTATCATACCATCGTAAGATAATACTTCAGACAAAAACAGCAGAGTAATGCGCAACATGATAACGAATCAAATAACATTCGTTTACGGTTATCACTTTGAACCATTGCCTTGGTCACTAAATTAACTGAAATATGCAAAACACTTTAGAAAATTTTGAACCTATGACGTTGTTGGACTATGCATATTGAACTGAATGTTTGAATTATAAGTTCGTAGTTGTAATTTTTTTGGTCATCACTTTCACCAACTAACAAAGCGTAAAATGTTTTTTTTTAATTAATGTAAAAATATTAATCTTAGCAAAAAATGTACCGTATCTGTTTGTGATTGGAATTATTACTTTGTCATTCGAGTATAGAACTAAATTACACTAATTAAAGTAGTAAGTTGCTGACTGAAGTAATTTTATTGCATACATTCCATTCTCCAAGAAATCCTATACAATGACTTACACAAACATTTTGAATTTAAAGATTTATTTTTCATCTAAATCTTAGCTCAAATTTACGTGAAAGTGAAATTTAAGGGCGTTCAACTAGTCCTTTTTCAATTGATTCAGCTTTTGAAACTTGGAGAAGCGCTGAAGGTCTATAATTATTTTGGTAAAATATAGTAAGTAATTAATTAGGTACAGGGACTTTAATAGCATTTTTGGATTCTTGATGGATTATTTACTTTATCCAACTTCAATTGGTTAGTTAAATTTTCTCAAACAGAACAAAAATAATTATTACTTCTTCATGCGAGTACTGAACTCGGATTACTATTTATTGTATTATTGACTTTCAAAGTTCACCACTCGATACGAGCAGTATCATTTGAATGTGTAGAGCGCTATAAATTCCAAACTAAGTAGTTAAAATTTTTGTAATTCTATAACTATTCTTGCATAAGAATCACATCACAGAGTTGCGATATGAGCAAGAGTTTGTCTGCTTAATGCATCTACAAGAATTAAGCTTACTTCTACTGCAAACTTTTTGACAACCTCAGACGTACAGATTTCTAGATGAAATACGGTGCTGAACCTACTTGTTGTAATGCCTAAAACTACTTTCTCTAAAACATTAAAAATAAAAGCTTAAACAAGCAATTTAAATTACATTTGAGCATTTTATTTGTCTAAATTTCAAGAACAAATCAATCTTTAGGTGTAAACAAACAATTTTTTTTCAAAACCAGCTTATTGAGTCAGTGTTTGTTTTTCGTACTCAAGCTTCAATACTTTTAATTACGATGAAAATCAACAATTGAAATATCATTTAATACAATATATTGCAAATTGGGTTTAGTGCTAGAACTGAAAGACCAGCGATCAAAGACGCACGAAGTAATGAATATTATAATCATTGTGCTAGATCACAAAGTTAGGAATTATTTTTGACTAAATTAAAAAAATCAAGTTCCAAAGATTCATGATTTCAAAACTTTTCAAGACGAGCTTGTTGCTGCAGAAACGATTCCAATGGGCCCCAGCTCAGGTTGAATCCGCTACGTGTGGAAGATGCGTCACTCTCGAAGGCAAGTAGGAAGTTTCCTTCTGGCATGAAGTATCTTGGAGAAGTAGAAGTTCCAGTAAATCTGATCAAGTTAATTAAAATTTAATTTAGTTAAGTTTAATGTAACAAGTTAATTTTTCTAATGCTAAATAATGTTGATAAATTTACGATCGATCAAACTCGAGATTATCCCCACTCCATTTGTGGATACTCAATGTGTCGTAGTTGGATTCGAGATTGTAGTTTTCTACAGCGAAAATAGTATTTTCTGGAAAACCAGCTGTGATCAGCACGCGCTCGTTGTTTGCATAGTTGGATCCTGACGCTGGATATCGAAATGAACCACTAGCGCCTGCAAGGCGATGTTCACTGTATATATTGTCCCTCACTTCTACCGTGTGGTCAACAGGCAATGCTATAACAAAATACATCTATTAGTTTTAGTTCAAGTTAAGCATGACAATAGTGGTGATACCAATTTCTCAAACTCGAAATTTGAAAAAATGTAGATGTCGTAGTGGAAATTAGTGATAGTTAAGATGTACTACGTCATATACCCGAAACCGTTGCTACAATGAAGCCAGCAAGTAAAATGGCAACGTTGAAGGTCATTGTGATTGGTTCTTTGAAAATCGTTGTTGTTGTTTTATAGAATTATGTATAATAAAAATAATACACGCTGTTTTCAAACCCTCGTGTTTCTGTAATATTATGACTTAGAATTTTGGCTGAGTTAATTAGTTGCATTTGTATGCTTGGTATTTATAGGTTAATTTAATCAATATCTAAAGCTTCACAAATAAGATTAAAATTTTCAAATATTCGAGATAAATAAGTGTAATCCAATGATTTGCGTCTTAACTAATTTTATTGTTATTGACTACAATGCAAATATTTGAAGGTAACAACAAATGCTTAAGCAAACTACCTGAATTGGAATTTGATCAAAATTATAAAAGATTAATTTTTATAAATTTAAACATTCATATTTTATTGGGTAGGTGAAGTAAAACAGATGCCAAAAACAATGCATGCTAATACGACATTTGAAATATTTGTCATACCTTATCGATTCCATCACATTATTTTAGCAACAGGGCACTACTCTATTAGAAAAACAACCGAGTAATGCTCGGCATGAGGACGAAGCAAACATTATCCATTCATTGTTATCACTTTTATTTATTATCACGGATTTAAACTTGGTTGCAAAATCAAATGAACTCGTTCAGATGCAAGACACTTTAGGGAATTTTGAACCAATAAAATTTCGATTAATGTTTCAAAACCACATAGTGATAGTGAAGTGTTTGTAATTCGTTGCCTTGCCTTTAGGTCAAGTTCCTACTTGACTTCAAAATCCAATGGTAATTACCATTAAAGGTGGCGACGTCATCGATACAAATGGGCCAGATGGCCGTTTTATTAACACAAAGAGCAATTTAAAAGCAATGCATAAGAAGTACGAATGATGGAAGTTGACGAGGAAGTTGCGCAGGTCATTCATCATTTAGATTCTCCTTTTGTAGGAATAAGTTGGTTAGGGAGGCTCAATTACAATTTAGTTGTCCTGTTCATGTTTGTAACAGAGAGCCCACTACCTATTAGTTAGGTTAGTGAGACTCATGCCGAGCATGCGCGAAAATGGCATATTTCGGTCACTGCTATTGGAAAACAGTGCTGTTTTCTGGGGCGGATCGAGATACCCTGGCACACATAAGTGTATGCCAATGGTAAGATTCGATCTCCGGCACCTAGAAGAGAGAGAGACTGATGCTCTAACGTCTCGACCAACTCCGATCCTATACTTTTTAGTTCTCATTTAGTACATCCCCTACCTTCCTTTGGTGAGTTACTTTTGTTTTAAGTCACTTTATTGCAACATGTGGCTATTACGCTACACATTGTCGCATGTCCTAAAAAATTTGGATTTGGCCACTGGAACAATAAAATTTAATAATCAATCTTAAGAATAAAGTTGGTAATAATTATGTAACGGCATTTTATTTGGCTGTTGGATAAAATAAATATCTTAAATCTGTTCAGTATCTGTATTTTATATCAAGTTTTATGGTAATGATTAGCTTGGCTATCCGTGCCAGATGTCATATACTCGAATACTGCAACAGAAGTAATACCTTGTTCGACATACTTTAAGTGGGCTTCCATCCACTCTGCTCACTCTTGCGTCACAAACGACTTTGGCTTCATCGTATGTATCATAAGGGGTCTCCCTTGGAGCAGGTGACATAGCTTACATTACGAAATCAGACAAAGTACATTTAAGAACAAATAAGAAGTTAACAATAAAGAAGAATTTGTGTGTTCGTAATACACTTACCGAAAACTGTACTAACTGTCATAA
This sequence comes from Bilobella aurantiaca, assembly GCA_021029175.1. Taxonomy (NCBI): domain Eukaryota; kingdom Metazoa; phylum Arthropoda; class Collembola; order Poduromorpha; family Neanuridae; genus Bilobella; species Bilobella aurantiaca. The sequence goes on along the minus strand of VYYI01000363.1, from coordinate 20,938 downwards.
ACAGAACAAAAGTTGAAGTTAGATTCATCGTGAAACGTTATTCCGTTTCAACTGATTCTCTTTTTATTTCAAGTTAATGTAGTTAAAGAAATTGATTTAAAAATGGGGACAGCGAGTTTCTGGTAATTAACAAAACCACATAACTTACTCTAGAGATACTTTGCATTGAAAGGATAAATTGGTACAATTGGTTTAAAATACTTAAGTAGCAATAGAACTTTATTTATATCTCCGAGTTGCAGCATTGTGTATGAGAAACCGTATGCTAAACTGTTTTTGTTGTAATTCGTTTTAGTTTACCCAGAGGCATAGTTTGAAAGCACATTTGTTATGAGAAATAAAGTTTCCAAGCGTAAAAGTTTAATAGGCTATAAATGATTCTGTAAGGAATAGTTTGATTACAGAATAAGTTTTAACATGTTAAAAAGTTAAAAGTAACGAAAGTAAACAGCTAAGTAAAAATGATTTTTTTTTCTTACAACACAGGTTATAGTTTTAACTTTAAAAGATCAAATATACTGAGCCATTTTTCTTTATCCTCAATTCCGTCTTCCTTTTTCTGAATCTCTTTAGCTGAATTAGCTAGAGGCAAAAAAAGAAATTTCTTCACTATAAATTTTAAAGTGCTGTGAACATACAAAAATTTTTTTTTTACAATAAGTTGAATAGAAAATTAAAAGAACTACTCTATGAAAGCTGAGTTAGAATACTGAAGCAATCAAAAAAAAAAGTAAGAAATGGTCATTTTTGGACTTTAGTTCCATTTTTGTCTCATGAAATACAGCAGGCGGACTGGGAACGTTACCATTATTTATTTATTACTTATTATCGAATATTATTCTACAGGTTGGAGTATATTTTACACTCGAGTAAAATATGTACTTAACAAAAAAACAATTGATAAAAATCATAAAAGTTACTTTATACTCTGCCTTATAAGGTGCAGACGCTTCCTAACCGATTGTTACTATAAAGTCATTAATTTTATGAAATAAACTTTGCTTAAAATTTTCTAAATTTTAGGTGTTAAAATTAACAATTTACACCTAAATTAATTAGTGGTTGTGTTTATTGCAAAACTTATCGTTTACACGTTTATTAAAACTATAGTAGTATTCCTAGCACTAGCTAATTACAAATAAAGGCTAACCTCGCCAAAATGGCACATGAATGATTGTGTGTATCAAATGCGATATTTTACGTTCCTGATAGGAAGCTTTGAAATGAAAAGCCTCTGCGTTTATGGAGTCGATTTTGGTGAAGATGGGAACGATGGTTTCTTTTGTTTGTTTTATTCATTACAATGCCTGTGGCTATAAAACCAAAAATGCTGTTTCTGTTTAAGGATTCTGCCTGAATCTCATTTCTATGAAGAAAACAGGATTTGTATAAACTCTTCAATCAATATGTATTTGAATATTCTTACTTGAGTTAGAGTTAGAATAAATTGTAGTTTTAATCTTAGTGGTTTTTTTTATCCCAAAAATATGCCTTTTTGTTCAATTTTTAATTTGCGTTTTTTATCAAGTTTATTCAGGAAACTGAATTAGTCGACGAGAATAATATTTTTGTATTTTTGAACAATTTTTTTATTTGTGGACGTGAGTGTAGGAAGATTTTACCATAACAGTTATGATTACCTTAGCTCAATAATCTATTCCGAGAAAATAAAAGCGATGTCAAAAGAATGTCAAAACCACGAAGTTCGGTTTTAATATAGCGATATCATATGTTTTTTAGGAGAAGTGATTTTTGGCTAAAGAATTAAAATTTTCTGCAACTAAAATCTATCAGCTAATAGAATATTTCAGCCTTATTGGTTGATGTGGTAACGTTGATTAAGACGACAGAGTTTGACAATTGCATTTATTCTAATGCTTAACTATTTAAAGTAAGTCTAGTAATCTTCTTATAAAATACGCAATTTGATCTACCAAATGTTTTTGGGTAGTTGAAATATCATATATAAATATATATGATAAATTCTAAATAATCAATATTACAATATTGTGAGCAAGAGTATTTGGCAACACGCCCTTAATTGAGCTGTGTAGAAAACTGTTACATAATAAAAAATTTAGCCTTGTTTCGAATGCTATGAATACCTTAAGTTTAACATTTGACATTTGACAAAAATTATTTTAGCTAATAATAATTAGTTACTAAAATATTATTACTTAAAACATTTCAATTCATCTATCTACATTTCTAGTATTTAAGATAGGTACCAATGTCTGTAATTTAATTAAATTACCGAATGAATGATTTTACGAGAAGAAATTCATTTTTAGCTTGAAGAATTGGCAAACCAATTACCGTGTCGTTAATTTAGTGCTATTAAGTCTAATGTTATTTGTATATTATTACCATAATATAATATTGTATATATAGTATATTAATACCAAATCTATTAGCATAAATTACAAATATATAACGCACATTAATACAACAAAAAATATTTAACAAAGTCATTAATAATTTTTAATTTTTAACGTATTTTAATTATTAAAATTAACTTGGCTCCGTTCTTCTCCGCTTTTTTCATCAATATCTAATCCCTGTCTCCAATCATCGCCAGTGCATTTCCTCGTCCAAAGTAATGATTGGCGTTTCCGTTTTTTTTTTTGCTTTTTCAAGGAAACGGAAGCAAAACGGATAACCGAGAAACGGGAGCGAAACGAATTTTCTTTAAAACGGAAACAAACCAAAACGGACACGAAACGACACAAAACGGCAAACACTTTAATCAGTGCGGTAAAGTAGGCACATTGCCTCCTACTTTCGTGCGTATTTTGCACAAAACGATAAAGCTACAAGGTATTGAATCAGGCCATAGTGACAATATTATTCCATTATTAAATTCTATTTACTTGGAGCCCTGCCCCGTTGGCCAATCAACATCACCAATAAAAAAATGTGTAAACAAAACGTTAAAAAAATCAATAGTTAGGATTAATAATTACAAATTAGTAATGAATCAAGAATTCAAATGAAAATTTATAATTTGAATTATTATTTTGCTAAAACTTTTACCATAAATAGTGTATTACATTCAAAAAAATACTTCCATAAACTAAATCTCGATACACTACGGCATCTAAAAGCACCTACTTATCATAATAATTGCAGTAAACAGCGTTTTTCTGTAATTTCTTTAAGAAAGTAGCAAATTTTGATACATGTGCTACATATTTTACAAATTTTTAACAAAATTTATAAATATGAAAAGCAAAAGAGAAGCAACATACGGTAGACATAAATTCAACAATAAATTTTAACTTTTTTCTGCAGATTTCCTCGCCTTATTTAAGAAATTAAACCGTTTCTGTTTCCTCCAAAAAGGAAATGGCCCTTTCCAAATTGGAAACGCAAACAAAACAGAAACGGATTTTGGTTTTGTTTCTACAAAAAATTGAACACGGAAACAAGGGAATTTGATTTAATTTGATCTCAGGTGGTCTCTGAGTCATTGAGGCTTGACCTAGTAGCTCCGTACGTGTAAGAAACGATCTTTCGTAAATTACAACCAACGGCTGCTGGGTTCTCAAGTTGGCTTTCCAGTAACAAAAACCCAAATACTAACTTCTCCTCCGACTTGGTACTTTCATTGTTACACCAGCTTTTGCTCTTGCGGGGAGTAATTTGAAAATGTGAATATGCATTGTAAGCAAAGGGGAAAGCTTCAAGCAAATTTTTAGTGTGATTATCATTTTGAATACATAGAAATAAATTGTTTTTACATATACAAGTTGTTGAGTCTTCCGGAGACCGCTAGCATTTTTATCAAGACCCAAACGATTTGCATGACTAAGAGTAAGACAGGGGAATGACTCGACTTTCAGCTGGGAGAAAGGAATCACATTACGCTTGGGTGGGTCGTTGCGGATGGCGTTCCCACTTTTGAACAATAATATTGAAAACAATCTAATTTTAAGCTGGTACCCTTGATTAGGAATTTAGGTCAAGAATGAGTCCTTTGAATTCCAGGAGGTGTTAAGTGATGCACTTAACACCTCAGCACTTAGAAATTAGGCTACGAATCTTTTCTATAGAATATAAGCAAAATAAATCAATACTTTTATTTAGTCTGTAAAAGATTGTTGAGCAGAAAAGATTTTATTTATTTATTTGAACACGTTATCAGCACGATCTAGTGTTCTTCCTGTACAAGGAGAAGAATAGAGTTTTCTTAAAGTAACAAAAACTGAGTTTCTGAAAATAAGAAAATGACGACGACCGCTACCAGTCTAACACCACTACTACTATTGTCACTTCAAACAAATTTGACACCGCATCCATTACGAAGCTGAATAATGAAAACTACCGAGTCTGGAGAATGAGGCTCATCTGTTTATTCAAAACCCACAATCTAATGGATATAGTAGATAGCAAGATACCGAAGCCTAAGGCGGCTGGAACGGAGCAGGACAAATGGGAGCAAGGAAATAACGAAGCTCTCACGACCATGCTTTTGAGCATGTCTGATTCAGAAGTAGGTTCTGTCTCTGGCTGCTCAACTGCATGTGAAATTTGGACAAAACTTGGATCAATCTACCAAAGTGTGAGTGGCGAATCAAAGCAGGCACTTTGGCAGAAATATTATAGTGTCATGACTAGGCCGGGTAAAAACGCGCTCAAAACTATGATCGAGATCCAAAATTATGCATCTCAATTGCGATCTATGGGAGTGGCAATTGATGAAGAGATGGAGGTTGCTAGAGTCATTTCCAGTCTCATGGATGACAAATACCGACACTTCCGAGAAGCCTGGAGATCAGTAGATGCCTCCAAGCAAAGCACGGCCCTTCTGCTCTCTCGCTTCAAAACTTTGGAACTGGAAGATGACCAAGAAAGGCCAGTTCCCAAGAAGGACGCAGGTGAAAGCTCTAAAGCTTATCACGCAAATAAAAATAAAAATCAAAAGGAAACTAAGGAAGAGGTCGACGACCTCAAGAAGCAAACAAAGTGCCACCTCTGCAAAAAGGTCGGACACTGGAAGCGAGAATGCCTTTAAAAGGACAAGAACAAAGAAAAATCTGGAGCTGCCTCCAAAGATGAGTTCCAAATCGGGCTATATGGCAGGCTCAATTTCCAATCTTGAAAATGAGTGGATTAATGACAGTGGCGCCGACCGGCACTACTGCGGAAGACTTGATTGGTTTTTTGAGTACGAAAAATACTCAAAACCAAAGTGCGTCACAATCGCTGATAACTCCTCCATGGATGCTCTTGGCTTTGGAAAGGTGAAAGTAAAAACCCTCATTAATACTCAGTGGCGAGAAATTGAGATGCACAATGTGGAGTACATTAAAGGAGGAGCAAATCTTTTCTCCGAACACGTGCTATTGGACAAAGGATTTACAGTTAGTAAGGGCTCTGATGGAACAGTCACTTATTTTAGAAATGGAAAGGCTGATATCCAAGCAGTGCGACGCGATGGCATTCAAATCATGCTTTTCAGGCCCATTGAAAACAAAGCCATGACTTGTGTAAAACAAGTCACTTGGCACAAACGACTGGCCCACATCAATTGTGATTTCCTAAAAAGGACGGCGGAGAAAGGTGCAGTTTACGGCCTAGAATCAATGTGCCGTGACACTTTTAAATGTGACTCATGCCTTCTAGCCAAATCCACCAAGCAAAGCTATAAGTCTTCCGAAAAAAAAGATCCTTTCATTGTTGGTGAGTGCTTACATGCGGATTTGGGTGATGCAACTGTTACTTCGCATCGTGGCAACTTGTGTTTTTTGGTTGTGAAAGACGAAGGGAGTTCTTTCAGGCAAGTTTACTTTCAAAAATTAAAGAGTGAAACTGCCGGAAATCTAAAGGATGCAAGTAACTTCATTAAAAACCAGACCGGAAACCGCGTAAAGCTGTTTCGATCCGACAACATTCGACCAAATTAGGAAAAGACTCCTTTTGAACTGATTTTCAAGAAAAAGCCTTCACTACATCATGTAAAAATGTTCGGATGCAAAGCTTTTGCACACGTGATGACAACAGAAAATAAGTGGGAAGCTAAATCCACCGAATGTATTTTGGTGGGTTACAATGCTGTTGGGAAAAATTACATTTTGTATGAGCGTCCAAAAGGTCAGGGCTCAAAAGGGCGCACATTGAGCAGGCGAAACATGTAAATTTCCTTGAGAATGTAAAAGGAGCTCAAGGACAATGCCGCAACTCATATATCATGGAGATGGAAAATGAGAAAATTTACCCTTCTTCCGAAACGGAAATTCAACATCTGGGCGAAGATAATCTGATTCTCTAACAATTGAGGAGCACCACTCTTGGGCAGAGGAAGTAGAAAAAGAGGAAGATGAAGCTAAAACCGAAGAAAGAAAATCTACTAGACAGAAAAAACCTATCTATCGCTTCCAGGTGGGATTTACTGCCCTTAGCGGTCATGAACCCTCGAGTTTTAAGGAAGCGGTCTCCTCTCTTGAAGCAGATGAATGGAAGGAGGCAATGGTTGTGAAATCCGAAGCCAGCACAAAAACGCTACTTGGCACCTTGTAAAAAGGCCCCAAAACTAAAAGATCCTTAAAAATAGATGGGTCTTCAAAGTCAAAAACAATCCAGACGGTACACTTGACAAATTTAAAGCCCGTTTGGTGGTGAAGGGTTTTAGCCAGGTAGAGGGCATTGACTTCATTGAAAGCTTCACAGCAGAATCTAATTTTAAGCTGGTACCCTTGATTAGGAATTTAGGTCAAGAATGAGTCCATTGAATTCCAGGAGGTGTTAAGTGATGCACTTAACACCTCAGCACTTAGAAATTAGGCTAAAAATCGTTTCTATAGAATATAAGCAAAATAAATCAATACTTTTATTTAGTCTGTAAAAAATTGTTGACCAGAAAAGATCATTTATTTGAACAAATAATGACAGGCAACATTATTTTTAAATGCGTTAGAAAATCTGAAAATAGTATTCTCTATTCAAAATATATTATGTTTGTATTGTTTACAATTTTCTTTATTTTAGATACGTGAAGACGTTATACATATCCTGAATTTTGACTCCTACTACTTGGAAGCCAAAAGTTGTTAGCGGGGTGCATGCCGTATTAGAACCTCGGAGTCAGAAGTACTACTAATAAGTATAATTAATATAATAGGCAACAGCAGTCGCTTGGACTGAACGAAAGCTAATTTTGTCCGAACAAGTTGTTAATTGCATTAAAATGTGCGAGAAGAATCTTGGGTGTTACTAATTTGCACCCCAAAACTAGCTAATTTGCGCCCCTGCGCCCCAAATAATTGCCGAAATCTGTTGAAAGAGACTAGAAGGGGCGCGGTAGGGGGTTGACAGGATCGTAGCAGGGGATGCTATTATCTGCTTATGGAGATTTAGAATTCTTTCGTTAGCGATGTGGGGTGAAATCAATTTGCGTATTATGGACGCATGATTTATGCGCTGTATTCTTCTGTTAATACAATGGGTCAAATGGAAAGAATATAAACTGTTTTAGAAAGAAAATTGAAAGGAAGATATTGAGTGTTATAATCCGAAAACGCATCTGCATTGTGGGAAAGAGGAAACCTAATCCTTTTTAGTTAATTGTTAGAGTTCCTAAAGGGAGAAGGATTCTTTTTGTGCAACATTTGAAATAAAGAAGGAAACATCCAAGCATCCAAATTTTTGTAAAATTAATTTTGCATCTAGTAATACGTTAATAAGTTGAATGGTATATGTATTTGTTGAATTAAATATTTGGTTAATTGGTATTTACGATAATTCCTAGGTTCTGGAGTGTGAAGAGGAAAATTTAGATTTAGTCAATACTTTTAGTTGTTTGAGGAGGAGGAGGAGCTGCAAGAGGACACTACAAAGCAGCAGGGAATTTTCAAAAAAGAGTTTGCAGAAGACTGGGAGAGGATTGTTTCTTACATTCCTGTATACGGGCATGTTACTGGAGGGATTCATATTGCATCCGGTGACCAAAAAAAAAGCGGAAATGGACATCACAAAAGCTTCTAAAATTTTGGGATTTGCGTATTCCGGCGTTTCGTTTGTGGTTGGTAAGATATTAAAATTATTAAGTAAGTGTGTGGCAACTTGCCTTAAGTTATTGCCGCAATATAGCTTACGCTGTAATTAGTAAACCTGTTGTCCTGCATTATTATTTCCTTCCATGCAAGATTATGAAACGTTTAGAACCAACTTTACACCAACTTAGGATGACAAATTTGTTCAATACTACAACAGTCACCAATCCAGTGATATTAGAAGAAATTGAATTTTTTATGCCAAACCCTTCGGTATACATGACAGATTGTCTGGAATTACAAACAATGCAGCTGAATCGTTTAACAACACTTTTAAAATTGCTATACCAAAAGAAGCCGGAGCTAGCTTTGACTCGCTTATTTATTCAAAATATCTTTTGCAATCAACGTTCTTGTCGGACATAACGAGAGGCTTAAAATCTGAAGGCATATATAAGCCAATAACTGATAACGATTCTACTGGAAGTGCGGCAAAATGGTCAGATCTTTCAACACAGGTGGAAATCGTCATACCCTTCGGTCACATTTTATCAGTAGCTGCGGACGGCTTTTTTCCAAATGTAAAACCTTCAATACTTTGAGGAGACCAGTGCACACGCAAGAGGGACTCGCTGACTTCTTGCTATTAGATACAAAATTTTCCAAAAAAGTCTTAAAATGGCCTGTTTGGGCGAGAAATAGGATTAGTTAGGTGAGGCGATAGGTGAGCCAATAGAATGAAAAATGTCAAAGTACAAAATTTTCCAAAAAAGTCTTAAAATGTACTGATTCGTCAAGAAATAGGGTTAGTTATTTGGGCAATGAGGTTTTTAAAGAAATACACAGCTTTGATATTCTCCCCTTTCTATTTTTAGATAACTATTTTGCTAATTTTAAATTAAACTTTTTTCCTTGCAATAACTGAAATTTAACATAATTTCATACTTTTTACTTTTGAACAGAAGAAAGAGTTACACCGAATGAAAGTTTTTCAGGATAACGGCAAAATACTCACCCCATTTCATTACCCGAGTTCATTTTAGACGCTATTTTGGGGTTGACATGAATCGAAGGGTTCGATATGGCAATTTTCATATGTTCAATTTTAAATTTTAACGGGAATTCTAGATCCTTGAGTTCTCATATAAAATCACTTGCATTTTCAATCTGACTTCATTCAGTTCCAAAAAAAACCTTTTGAAAATGCCCAAACTCGTTCAGAAAAATTATTGGCTAACAAAATTCTTTGGACACTCTGTCCTAAAAGACCCCGTCACCAATCAGAACGAAATTTTCTATGCCTGCCAGTGGCTAGGAAATGCGTAAGTGATATAGACCTAATTGTAAAATTAGCTAATTTTTATCAATTATTGTAAATAATAGTTAAGGTGAAATTGAATTTAAGTAGAATTCAAGATTTCGATTAAGGCTCAAGTAGGTAATAGATTATATAATTAATCTAGAATGAGTGAGAGAAGAAATATAGTATCAAATTAGGCGTAATGATATTAGTATTTGCTAGTATTTAGTTTAAAATGTAAATTATAGTTGTGAGGTTGTATTTGAGTGAAAGGGACTTATTCTAAGATTTTAGGGAAAGGGGAGATTAAAGGCTTACTATTGTATCTAGTAGAATAACCCTTTTGTTGGCTAATTGACTATTCGCACCCTTCTAGGATTAGAGCTAAAGTAGGAACGCTAAATAGCATTGTGTATATGATACCCTTAGCCATATAATAATCTATCCTAGGATAAGTAGGGATGATGCTCCCTTCTAATTAATCGACTATTAGAAAGAACCTCTTGGTTCATTGTATTTTAACCACTGAGAACCGTTGACAACCACAGCCGTTGGGGTCAGTCTCCTGGCTCCTGCTTAACATAATTCTTGATAAGAAATTAACTTAAGCAATTTAAAAAATCCTTTTATCTTTTCTAAATAAAATTATCTTGAGAAATCAAATTGTATCCTCGATAATTCGACCCTAATTCTAAAACAAGGAAGCCCCTCTTGTTCATTCTGGAGCTGCAACTGCCAATTCAGGACTCTACACCACCACCCGCCGTCACCCTCATCACTCTCAGCCACTCCACCTCATTCTACAAGATCTACAGGTATGACAATTGAGGTAGTCTTACTAACCCTGTATTTCCTTCTTCTACTATCACTCCTGATTTCTACATGGGTAAAGATAGTCGAACTCCCTAACAAATGCCCATGCCTTTTTGATCTACCAACTTCAAATGAGTCCTTCCGGACTTTTAAAGAGTAAGAATAAGATAATTAATCAAGGGACTTGATGCAAAAAGTACGATTAATCATTTTCCATTAAAAGTCTTAAGTTAATGAAAGATTTGAATTTTACCTTAATATCAATGCAAAACAAGGAAAAGTTCATATCATTTTGGTGCAAATTGACCTGGAAAATAGTGGTTCTCCTTTTAAGCAAATACCACTTTTAGAGGAGAATTATAATTAAGCAGTTAATAAATAAAGCAAGAGACTGACCGTTAAGCTTGACAAAGTTATAAACGCTCGAAGAGTACTAACTTGGGTTATAAATTAAAAACTTTTGAATAATAGAAATGGCAATTTCTATTCCAACCTCAAAGAAAGTTCTGGGACAATTCTTTGTTGGGAAGGAATCAAAATATGTGGAAGCCGATTTTTCCTCACAATTAAACTCTGTATTGTCACCTCAATTATTGTAATATTCCGAATTCTGACTTGCGTTGGGTACAGCTTTCAGAATTTCTAGTGGGGAATCTTATACAAAAGCCAACTTTCACTCCTTTGCTATCAGCAATTAGAGGTACCTTAGAAAGATTCCTAAATCCATTTGAGGAACTAAGGAAAGCGGAAACTGAGCTCTCCAAATTAATTACAACTCTAGGAATGATTCCTTGGAAAGGCGAATCCCTAGTTGTAAATAGAGCTACATTAAATTCTCATGCGATACAATTTGATAACGAAATGGCGGTAGAGATTTACATGGGTCAACAACCCGTGAGCTATCCGCCTATTTTAAAAGAATTATTAATTCGAACCCATACGTTCTACCTTAGAATCAGAGAAGGTATCGGACGGTATTATCCCCATTTCTGTGGTAGCCAAGGAATTCAAGTCCTTGTAGTCCCACAAAATATAGAACAAGTTTTGTTTGATTGGAGAGCAGCATCTATTATATACTTCGATTTACAACCAAATTCTTATCCAGAACTAATGAAAAATTTGGTGGGCATGGGATTTATTCTAATCACCCAATTCCCTAATAATATGGATAGATCAATTCCATGGATCTATTTGGAGGGAATTGAAACCCCTGAAAAACCTCATATTGATGTGAGAGGCTTAGAAAGAATATTTCCAGATGCGACAGCAATTATTGTATATATAAAAGATCTAGTTCGATGGCGAAATGATGCCATGATTTATGGATTGCTTTTTCAAGGAGATATGGAGTAAAGGAGGGGTAGAAAAGCGAGATTTCCTTGTACTTTCAAAACTCGCAGACTCCTGAGTGTAAATTATAAAGGAAGGAAAACCCTTAGTATTTCGAAGAAAGAAAGACAAGTTGCTAATGGTGCGGTAGCATGCACGATTAGTACGGTTACTGTATCTTTTCCGAAATGAAAAGCCACAGAAAAAAATCGGCGTAAACAATTAGTATTGCCCTTAATAATACCTACGGAATATCCTCAATTGATTTTAAATGTTTAAATTTCTATAAAATATCCTCACTTTAGACATTTAGTGAAGGTTTTAATAACGACAAAAAGGCTTTCATTCACCTAGTCCAATAGGAAGGGACGAAAGACTGGAAATGAGCAGCTTTAGACTTTTATTATGGCTTACAAATCCTTTCTTAAAGGAAATCTATAAATACAATTTTGAAAGCATACCAACTTTCATATTGATTAAATTATAATAATTCTGACAAAAGGATTAATTTCAAATCTATAGATAAATTTATACAATGGAGAAAGCAGGCCCAGGCATTTTGAATGTATCCAAATTTACAAAAACTGGATTCCACATATTCTGCTGGACGATAGCGTGAGACAAGGATCTGGACAAAAAGGTGATTCTGGCCAAATAAACATGGAGTATGATTGGGGAAAATATAAAATCCCAACAATGGAGATAATCACCAATTATGAAAATATCCATGCTGAGCCAGATCTTCAGGACATCGCTGAATTTCTAAAGAAAATGGTTATTAAAGGATTTCCAACCTTTAATAATCCAGAGCATGTAATCAACTGAATTTTGAATTCAAACCTGCTGAAATGTTCAGAGCATTCAGCGAAACATGACGCGTTCCAGATTCTGAATACAATATTTCAAAAATGGAGAATACTTCCCGAATCTATGCCAATTATTGGCATACGATGGAAATCCCAGGTACGCTCCTTTGGCATTAAGTTGAAAATCCCTTTGACCAGAAATCAATGGATCAAGCACCATCAGGACAAACTAAACCTGAGCAAGAATGAAACCGACATTCAAGAACCGGGAGCGAATGGGTTCTGGGGAACATCCAGATACCTACAGATATTTGATGTTTATAGTTTCGCAGCATGTTCACCTTTAGCTTTTGAACTCCAAGAATTGATTGATTTGGATGAAAACCCAATTTCATTGCCAATTAAGATTTTGTAAAATTAGGCATAATAATAGTAACAAGATTTCCTGATAAGCTTGATTTAGAAGAGGCATGGGTAATCTTTGCTAATCGCGTCCACTTTTAAATCACAAATCCGCCGCAAAACGAACATTTTAGGCAGTTAAATTGTCGCCAACTCCAAGGCTACCAGCCAGAAGATGATGAATTCCCTTATTAGACTGTAGGTGAAAATAGACTCTTGCACTCTTATTGGCTTAACGGAGGTGTCCAAACCTGGATAGTAGGGAGAAGTTGGCTCGAATTCCATCGAGCTGCCAGTATTAAAGCCTGATTGAAAGGGTTTAACGGGGATTCCGTAAAGATTGAACTATTTTCGACATTTACGAAGACAGAGCATGATCTCGAACCAGAGATTATTTCGATTTCTTATCAGATCAAGAAAATTGAAGTGGTATATGATAAGAAGGCTTCAGGCGCAATGTCAACGCTCCTGGATAAGGCTAAGCTGGAGGTCCTTCGCCTTAGAGAGCATGAGGCAGGAAGAAGACACCCAAAAAAAGAATTCGCAACAGCGGAATGCCCTATCCCATATGCCCTTAAAAGAAAACAGCCTGAATAACTTCCTAAATTGGGAGAATGTAAAATTTATACAAAATTTTAACAAAAATGTTAAAGTATTAGACATATAGTATTATTAGTATTAGAAAATGCACCTAGCATAATACTCAAAATCTTACTAACAACTAAACCAATTAGAAATTAAAAGACTGAATAATTCTAACAACAATTCCAAAGTTGTAACAGAGCTAAAAAGGATTGTTAGGTCCTGAGTTAATTTATAAAGAAATATAATTAACCATCATACTAAAGACAAAGAATTTCAAATTTAATCTATCAAATTTGTTTTGATTATTCTGGAGTCGAAATCATAAAGATATCTGAAGGAAGTAAATAGGGTTTGAAATGCTAAAGTAAAACTCTGAAAAATTATTGTGAGAAATTTAAAAATTGATGAGTTAAAGAAAAGGGCATCTGTGTAAAATAAATTTCTAAAGGCCATAAATAAGGGTCTGAAAACAAAGTTCTCAAGAGAAAGGGAATCGGCTGAAAGCGATAAATGTCACTTGCACCCTTCTGAATTTGAGAACTCGAGTTGACCCTTAGAGAAGCCTTAGTGGCAGGACCTGCCTTGGGATGTTACGTAACAACTCTATGAGAGAAGAGAGTCAAATCTGTTTGAAAATATATTTTGGTGCTACATTCCAACTCTACCCTCCCAATAATTCTTAATCTTTCTTCCCCAGTTCCTTATACTCTTTCACCACTTACGCCCCAAGAATCCGTAACCAAGTATCTAGTACAAGGTTTCATATTTCCTATATTTTAATCCTATCACTTAACTTTAAAAAGAGCATCTGTGATAGAAGTGTTAAAAAGAGAAAGAAAGAAGGAAAGAAAATTGAAATGAATAGAAATTGATCACTTCTAGTTAATTTCAAGAAATTTAAGAAAAACAGAATAATGAAAATTCTGAAATTAATTGTTCAAGAGTAAAGTCGACGAAATAAACTCGAGAAATAAGTTCACGGATAATGTGAATAAAGATCGTTGATAGAGTAAATCAATAATGGATAATGTGAACAGAGATTATTGATAAAAGAAATAAGTAACAGATAATGAGAATAAAAATCAATGATGAAGAAAATTATGCCTTGATGATGAGCTTACCAAATTCCTTAAGTATTAGGATGTAAGTTGGAGAAGGCATAGTGGGATTGGCCCATCCCTGAGAATCAAAATGGAAAATAAGAAAAAACAATTGGCTCTAATGAATTAAAATTATCCGGGCAAAAATATAAAGGAATTAGGAGTTAATTCTATGATAAGAATTATGCATAATTGAATTTGAAAAATGGTAAAAATTTAGAAATTTCCCTGACAAGATGACAAAGGGCCTTCAAAAGTTAGTTCTGTCCCCAAGGGGGAGGGAAGTGGTTGACGTCGGTCTGGACGACGATGTCAGAGCAGCAAAGTCTCAATTGAGAGCATCTGAGAGATTACGAAAGGAAAGTGCAAGGAAATTTTATTTCGATTCAGAATCTGAGCAATTCCCAATAAAATCAGGGAAAGCTACAGGTCAACTTGAAGGCAAACCTCCAACGGGTTTACTTAATTATTCATTACCAGAATATTATCCTCCTGTGCCATACGCAAGAGATTATATTCCGGGAAAGCAAAGTTCTTTGTCAATAACAGGTTCCGAGCCTAATTTTTATCAAAAATTTAAAAAAGGCATGGAAATTAAATCTATTCCAAAAGCGGGCGCATCTAAGCGAGATTTTAATTAGAGGGATCATCTTAATGATGACAATCTTCGCCCCGTCAGAATTTCTATGCAACCACAAACATTTAGTGGTCAGAAAGGAGCAGACGCCAGAACGCATCTTCAATATTTTGAAACCATTAGTTCCTGTAATGGTTGGGAAGGACACCATAAGCTTAAGTTCTTTCCTTTATGTCTTACTGATTTTTCTGCCAAGTGGTTTACGGCTGCTACCTCCGAAAGGAAGCGCCAAAACCAAGGCGATTGGACTTGGAAAGAATTATGTGACTCTTTCCTTCGAAACGCAACTTGCTCAGCAATGAAAGCTGATAATGAGTGAGAATAACTAACCCGACGTCAAAAATATGGAGAAAGTAGTTTGAAATATTTCTTTGCCATGCAAAATTTAGCGAATCGAGTGAGTGAAACGATGCCCGAGAAATTGAGGGTAAAAAATAGAATGAGAGGTTTGGAGGTGTCCACCCTCAATCAAATCATCATGCATAACCCTACTACAATGGCTGAACTTCAAACATTGTTAGAATGGGCTGAAGTTGGTGAAAGTATAGATGAGAAAGACACTTCTTCTGACGAACATATTGACGAACGAGTCAAACAACCAATGACAATCCTGGAAAAGAAAAGCGGACTGTAAATTTCGCCGAGGAGAATCTTGACAATGAGGGAAATGATTCGGGCCATTGGAAAAGGGTGACTAGGCAAAATAAAGCCTGGAGTTTTAAATCTAAACCAATAAATGAGTTAAAACCAAGACCCAATTCCGCGCCCCCAAGGTCCACTCGGGATAGAAATGAGTTCGATGCCAGGTCAAGAAGTGGGCGTGGTTATCCTAACCGCAGCAGTTGGTCGGGGAAGCCCGTTCACTTTAAAGAATACCCGCGGAGTTACGGAAGTTTTGAGAGGGACGATGACACGGAACGTTCTTCTAAATTACTCACGAGGCAAGAGGTTATTGACCAGAAGCGTTGCTTCAGGTGCTTTAGTAACCAACACTTCATCCGTGATTGAATTTGAAATAATGGAAGCCAATCCAAAATTTCGAGAAATTTGTCCCTCATTCCAAACCTTGAAGAGATATGATTACAGTAATCCAGAATGTCAGTAGCGGTACAAGCTACCGACAAAGATACATTTTTCTCTAAAGGCGAGTATTTGAAAATTTTAGAGGAGAAATATAACAATTGTCACAGCGTGTTATCACTTGACTTGATTCCAGACGAGTTAAGAGAGCTTATTAATTTGGAGCTACTCGTCGAGGATCAAATAAAAATTGTTAAATTAATAGAAAATTATGAGGATGTAATCGCAAGGCCAGGAAAGCCCTTAAATTCTACCAAATTAATGGCTGATGAAATAGAGCTACTTCCTAATGCGAAACCTTACCGAGCCAAGCCTTATTATTATTCTGTTTGAGAAAGAACTATTTCTGGAAACGATGGAACCTTCTAGAAGCGATTAGGCGTCTAATTTGGTAATCGTTAAAGCGGGACACTCGGATGGTAAACCGAGAATTTGCGCGGATTTACGACAGGTGAACAGTATGACCAAACGGGTATTGTACCCACTACCTAAAATACAAATGATTTTGGATCTATTACAATCACAGGTCTATTACACCTGTATTGATCTCAAAAGTTCAATTTCACAGAGTATACTGCCTTCAGAATCTAGGAAACTTTGTAGTATAATCACTCACAAAGGATTATTTACTTACAGAGTACTTCCATTTGGATTAGCTAATTGTGCTACAAATTTTCAAAACATTTTAGATCAAGTATTGAATGGTCTAGTTCCAGCAGTCTGCTTAGTATATATCGATGATATTATAATCTTTTCAAAAGATATTGATTCACATATCAAAAATTTAAAAATTTAAGTGTTTGAGAGGCTGAGAGAATTTGAACTTAAAATTGCATTAAAGAAATGTAGATTCTGTAAGACAAGAGTAAAAGTTTTGGGTCACATTGTCTCAGAGAAGGGAATTGAAACTGACCCTGAAAAAACCGATTCAGTAAGAAATTTCCCGACACCGATAAATCAAACCGATGTTCGGCAGATTCTTGGTTTGGCTTCTTATTATAGAAGATTTATTAAAGGCTTTTCAGAGATAGTAAAGCCTCTGACTAGACTTCTTGAAAAAGATGTACCTTTCATATGGAAAGAAGCGCAAGAAGAGGCTTTGGAGAAAGTGAAGACAGCACTTTGTACATCACCGGTACTTTGCCACTTCAATCCAGAATTACAAACCCATGAAAATATGGATGTTTCTGAATATGCAATAGGATCTATCTTAGTACAGGTAGAAAATAATAAGGAGCGTCAAGGACTTTAAGCCCTTCAGAGCGGAATTAAAGCGTGATTCAGAAAGAATTTGTTGCATTACTTTTCGCACTAGAAAAGTTCAGGACTTATACATACGGAATTCAATTTAAACTATTCTCGGATCATAACCCTTTGCAATTATAACTTAACTGCAATCAAGAGTGCTTTGCTCCAGCGTTGGGCTGTTAGGCTAGCAGTAAATAGACCTTTGTGAATAATTTTATTACACAGTTTTCTAGATTCTGGAGGTGGCAAACATTGTGAGAATTAGCTTTTGATTCAATACAAGTGTAGTAGACTTGTGATTTAAGATCATTTGTATTTTATTAGTCACTGCAAAATGCTTTCAAAAATGGCAAAACAACCAGTGTCACCTACAACTGATCATTTTCCAGGTAGCAAGCTTAGTCGACTTGAATTAAAGTGTGCAATAAGTTAACTTTGTTGAAGAGAAGGAGTTGGATACAGCATATAAAATCCTGTGGCGCAGGATTTACATTATTTCCTCGTGTTCACTGAAGAAACAATTCCGCGTGTGTGGAGCATTATTTGTCAAGAAATGTCAAGTCATGTTGAAGATTTCACAAATGAAACCAGTTGATGGAAACTGCAAGAAATCACTGGATTTAAGTTTGTAACAGCCAAGTAGTAATTCACCAAAATTGGCACTTATATGAGACTCCATATTCTCTCTCCAAGCGTACCAAAACAGTACTCAATATCGATAATTGTGAGATTACTGTGGATAATTCTCACGACAAATGCTTTCTCTGGTCAGTGCTGGCTCACGATAAGATTGCTGGAGTACCTGCTGGTCCTAATCGTTGTCGAAAAGATAAAATAGTAAAAACATACTTCCAGAAAGTCAAGAGAGTCAATACCAGTGGACATCATTTCCCGATGATTTTTGAACTAATCCCATCTGATACATCTGATGATGTAGGTGAAAAATCTACACAAAAAAGAAATCGAAAAAGAAATACAAGAATATTGGAAATTATATGTTCATGCAGAATAAGAAGAGTATTCTCTACAACACAAAACTCGAAAAGTATATTCACATTGACTTAATGTGCTTGATGGGAGAAAATAACAATCACTTTATTCTCATTCGAAGTCTTAAAGCCTTGATTAGAAATCCAAATGATCGTGCATCTCACATGTGCAGAAACTGTCTACAGAAATTTCGAACGATTGAAACTCTAAGTCATCACCGTCCTTACTGTGCTGCAATTGGAATGCAGAACACTAACTATCCAGACAAGCATAACATACATTTCAATTCAATAAGTGGGCTAGAACTCAGCCGATCCCCTTCCGATTTTTGCTGATTTTGAAGCTTTCCTCGAGGGATATGGCTGTCGCTCATGCAATGAAATGAAGCGTAAAGAACTCAAGAAAGAAGTGCGAGGGACCACGTCTACTACTATTACAGGTCAAAACAGAACCCATCAACACAAGTCTTGTGGATATGCTTGGATCGGTGTGAACTATAATGGAAATCGTCGCCATGGAGTGTACTATCACATTGAAACTGATAAAAAGGATGTCACGGTAAAGTACAAAGTATCATGGAATATTGTGCATTCCTTGGAATTGAGATGGACGAATAGGAGCGTATCGCACCGTCAAAATTAGAAGCAATGACCCCTGAAGTTAAAATACAGCGGAAAACAAAAAGGAATGCTGCTTTTGTGGGTTAAAGTTTGGAAAAATGTCAAAGGTACGACATCATATGCATATCCCTCCTATCAACTATGTGGAGATGGCTCATCAGGACTGCAATCTACAAGCTCAAATAATGAAAGGATTCCACATCTTTATGCAAAATTTCTCCTCTTATGACGTGCATTTTCTAATCCAATCTGTTGGAAATCCCACCAGCATGGAAATTATCAATAAGTCTATAGGGGTAAGTAGTATATACTTATCGCAAATGGTTGGAAAATCATTGGTTGGAAAATACAAATATGGTTTGTATTTTAAAAAATATATTAATAATTTTCAGGTCATCCCAAAGAGCAGCGAAAAATACCATTGCGTTATTCTGAAGCCAGCGTCTTTACTTTTCTCAGAAGAAGGAAGTTAGGTAACAATGTCATTATTCAGCTGCGCCATCTTGGAAATTTTTATGTTGGATTGCCCTGGGCGACGTTGTCGCTTATGCCATGTCATGGAGGACTGTCTGTCCTTGGCGTGGGTTCAGTTGGCTTTTTGGAATTTGGGCAGTTGTTTTGATGGGAATTTTTGGCGTTGGATATTTTTTCTATTGTCAAGAGCCCTTTTGAGAAATTAGGTGTTAATTATATATTGTGAAGGAGTCGTTTACAGTGGGTCTTTGACACTTTTCCTGGAAAACAAAGTGGAGGGAAAAAAGGGGAAAAGGTTTTATTGGATGGTTATTCGCATGTGCAAAACGGCTAGTGCATTATAAAGTTGTGGTGCATTGTTTAGAGCTTATGGTTTAATTTTCGAAAATGTACAAAGCGTCTTTTTTGAAAATTAAAAAAATTCTGAGTTGTTGAGATCTGCTTTGTCTTTTATTTGATTTTAAATTGTGTTTGTGTGAACTTTAAAGTAGAATCAAATTTGTAAAAAAAAAAAAAAGAAATAGAAGCGACGCATTTTGGTAATCAGGGCGTTTCATCGACTCTGTTAGCTTAATCTTGACGACGAGGAAATTTCGGCGCTGCTACAGGCGATGGTGCAAAGCGTCGAATGGAAAGAGCGACTCGATAAGGTAATTGTAATCAATTTCCGTAGCTTTGATTGATTGGCTTTGTAATATAGTTACCATTACATGTATTTTATTTTCGAATTATTTTGTTAAGTAGATAAGGATTTGTTTATAAAAAAAAATCGCATGACTAACAATTTAATTTACTTTCAAGATACCAGAGAACGAGAACGAGGACGGCAATGTGTGCGTTAAGCCACAACAGCCCGCTTCGACGCCTTTTGCAAAAAAAAATTAAAGTTTTAATTTCGAATTATTGGTTTGGGTATTTTACCAACAAAAAAAGGCATCAAATTCCATCCTGCAGCGTCCGCAGTGGTGAATTGCGGGATACATTCTGAACTTTCTCCAGGCCCAACGAAATTAGTTCTCTCCAGTCGCTTCTCTTATGTCCTTCACACAGCCAGACTTCAAAGTACTTTCATAATAAGTGCACCAATTGGAGGTGCACTTAATACAATCGGCATTCTGCGAAATTTTGGCAGGTAACTGTAATTAAGACTTAATATTTAGATTTTAATAAATGAATGCAAACACTTCCAAAAATTTACCTCCAGGCATTTTTACAAAGACAAGTCTCAAACTAGAATGCACGAACTCACACGCTGCAGTAACTGATCTAAACAGAAAACTGTGCGAGATCTCATAATTCTACTTAGCCTCTTATCGGTCAAGTAAAGTAAATAAATCGTTGCTTGTAATGAATGAAAAGGGTTTTGTTGCATCTTTTGATATAATTTTTGCTATGTCAGAATTCGTGCCCTTTTCGTTTCAATAAAATTTATGGTCAAACGTTATCAACTGTTTCATGCAGCAAGGCTTGAGTACCCTTTATATACAGCAATTTTGCCTTAGTCAAATGCTAAAGTTTAGAGGGGAGGGGCAATTCCAAGAAGTTGTGTAAAGAAATCGTTGT
>VYYI01000362.1:0-30523 GCA_021029175.1 Bilobella aurantiaca | reverse complement strand
GGGGGGGGGGGGGGGGGGGGGGGGGGGGGGGGGGGGGGGGGGGGGGGGGGGGGGGGGGGGGGGGGGGGGGGGGGGGGGGGGGGGGGGGGGGGGGGGGGGGGGGGGGGGGGGGGGGGGGGGGGGGGGGGGGGGGGGGGGGGGGGGGGGTCAAAAAATGTCAACTACGTACTCACCTCACCCTGTTGATCGATACAGGTAAATAAAGCTGTGGACGTAGGATCAAAATTTAGCATTTCCATGTTGTGCGCTCCAGCAACGCAGTGGCGTTCGTCAGCAAGCGTTTCCCATTTTCGAAATTGATTCCTGAAGAGAGGCGAACCTTGAGAATTTAATCGAAACCTGGAATTAAGAATTTAGTTTTCATTTTGCGCTGATCCAAGAAAATTGTGATTTTTTTTCCTAAAAATCCAGGAATCCAGGAGAATTACCTTATCATTTGTGCAGGGCCATCAATTCCATTTAACGCCTCGAAAGATTTATTATTGTTAAGTTGGAGCTGTGTAAGATTATTTTTACAGTGCTCTCTCCAGAATCGTAGTGGACGATAAAGGTAGCGTGGCTGGAGATCTCGCAATTCCGTTTCAGACAATTGTGAAGCCATTTTGGCAACGTTTTTGTAAATCGTAGGAAACCATTTTTGCGGAATACATTCTAGAGGTGGCAATAACTTTAACAGGAAAACAGTCCCCAGGGGACAGCAGAGCCTGATGCAGGGCTCCGTTCCAGTACATTTAGCTTCACAGGACTTAACGACCATTTTGGATTCGGTAATTCTGCATTTAGAAAATATTTACTGGAAATACTTTGAATTTTTCAACGGTCTTGCGAATTATACGGGATCTGGACTTTTCTTACTCGTCAATACAGTATTGGTCTACATGCAAATAATCTGCGCTGTCTGTTAGATTCCGAAGCATTAAATATCCGTCTGACTGAAATTCAAACTCGGGCTTTCCAGAAACGCTGGAAAAGTTTTTGGCGATGGACTGAGGAGACCCGTCGTGACGACACTTGACATCCTTCACAACCCATCTAACGTGGAGAAGACGAATTTTCGTATTTTTAGCTTAACTTGGAAATGGTAAACTTAATTTGTGTAAGAATTGCTTACTGGGTATTGTTTCCAATGTTCATGAGCCCAAGACGCTGAGCAATAGTAAAGGGAATTGTTTTCGGAACTCGATGTTTCTCAGATTTAGACATCCTACCGGAACACTTGAATCCCATGTTGACAAAAACTTCGTCAACTTCGCAGCATGTCGGAATCGATACTTGACCTTTGACCAACTCAACTAATACGAACAGGAAAAGCGTCCACGGTTCTAGCATAATTAGTTTGGCTGAATTGTCATTTGCAAGCACAACTTATAAGAAAAGTTATTATAAAATCAAAGAGTCTTTTGTTTATAAACTATATTTATAACGGAAATGGATGAAGACCAAACCACAGTTTCCTGAATTATTTCCGCAAGTACTACTCACTGTCTCCCATACTTCAACTTTTATTAAATGTTAAATGATTCTTAAAATTCCTCAATTTTTAGTTAACATTTAATGGTTTTGGAAATTAGGACCCAGATCTCTTCTATATAGTAATAGCAATTAGCAATAGTAATGAATTTGATACTATAAATTAAAGCCACAAACGATGTCGGCGTAGACAACAATTAGAATAAAGACTGAATTGGCTGGCTATTGCACAATAATTGAATAATACTCGAGTCTTCCCCGACGACCGTTATGAGTAATGGCGGCTCTTCGTCACTGGAAGGGAGCTCCGATGCGCACGGAACAAGCTCTGACTCTCTAAACAAAATACCAAGATGTCATATTCATCAATTAATTTCTACTACTGCCAAATACGTGAAAGAGATTGATTTCGCTTGGAGTTACCTCACAACCGCAATACGATGAATTGGTTTAATAATAACACCAAGCTTATCTCGGTGCACCTGAGCAGCAGATTGAGGGTAAAGGTCATAAGGAACTCGAAGTGCTTTTGTAGCCGAGAGACCGTGTCCACTGTTCGGTGTTTCAAGTTTCCAGTGATAGAGATTGGAGGACTTAAGTCGCTTGATTGATTGCCAACCTTCATCATTGCCTATTAATCCTTTTCCAACAAGCGAGTCATTGAATATTTGCATGGCTTCGGCCTTTTCATTTTCTCTCCACTCCTTCCATGAATTCCCAATTGAATCGGCAGAGGATGATGCACCTTGCGCAAGATTCACTCCCAGACGAACTCTGTCAACGATGGTCTCAATCTCGGTTTCAGTGTCCGCATCAGCGTTAAACTTGTACAGGTTGAACTCATAGACAGCACGAGCGGAGCGTGGGTGGATGTTTTCTGGGAGAAAGCAAGATGGAGGAAACGAAAACTGAATTTTGCTACTACTAGGGACACATTTGTTCCAAATTGGTTGATAAAATTCATTGGTTTCGTCCTCGGAATCTGATGATACAAGATCCACAAGTACTTCCGGTGGTTTTGACGAGGATGGGCCTGCCTCGTCTAAATCTAGTAAATAAAATAGAAATCCCTTTCTAAATCATAATACAATTGTTCTTATGAATGAAGTATATGTACCCGTTACTTTAGGTAATGGAGTAATTGGAAATAAAATCTAGGTATAAATCTTACAAGAGATAGACTCGTCGCTTGTGACCTCTTGTATGAATACCCCACAGTGTGACACTTCGTCCACAAATTCGACGTCCGAATCAGATTCCGCAACTGAATAGGGCAACGGAGAAGAAGGCGAAGGAGGACAGCAAGCACCTGCACCTTCCCATTTTTGAGACTCAGAAGTAGGTAAGAATGCTTCATCCATCGTGACCTCCTCGCGAGACATTTCGTCTTCTTCGGAAACAGTGACCCGTACACTTTGCTTCTCTACCTCCTCAATAAATTCACAATCACTATCGTCTTCGATAATTACATCCAGTGGTTTGTGTCCCTTTTCTGTCACATCACTTTCACAACGAACATCGGCGTTGGGAAGGCCTAAATCCAATTGTGAGAACTCGGCTCTCCTTTTGGTCCCACGAAAAGATGACTCCACATCCTGAGGTTCCATACAGTCGGTGTCCATAGGATTTTCCAGAGAAACTTGAGGCTCTTCTTCGGTAGGACAACTTGAAAGGTATTCGGGACACCTTCTTTGGACTCGATACCCCAACTTTGCGAAGTGCTTGTAAACAATATAGTCCGTCGCTGAGCAGCTCGGTATTTGCAAGGATTCCAGAAATAAATGGCGAGCTCGCTCAATCGACATTGGTACTCCTTCAGTGAGGATTTCCAACTTTCCCTGCAATTCGAACGTGAAATTGAAAAAAAAATCCCCGCTAACCGTATCAGCCTTACAGTTTCCACGAGGTAGAGAGCTTCCTCAGGATGTAAGTATGTATGATGATCAATATCGAAGCCGTATAATGCCTTGATATTTCCTTTATTGGTTGTTAATCGGGGCCGCTTGATTTTTTTGCACATCTCTGCCGTAGCCATATGATCTCTGTTGAGACATTAGGGTACATTTAGTCATTTAAATTGTTCTTTATCTATAAATTGCAGCAGCAACTAAACTGTAGACAAAAGATAACTTACCGCTTGTGGGTATTTGTGCTATTAAGTATTTCTATAATCTCGCCAACAGTATTAAATTTTCCTTCCTTCTTAAACGCTTCGGAATCAGTAACAGGGAAATTGTATGCGTCAAGCTTCTCAATCCTCCGGCATGCACAACTGGTTGACGGTTCGCTTTCAATTACGTTAATTTGATCCTCAAGACTTCGATCCAATTTGATCTTCTTTACGCCCTTGACATGACATGGCGACGGACCAGAGCTGACGTCGGTATCAATTTCCATGTCTCCGTGAAAAACAGCGGTGGTGAAAAAAATACGCAGGGAGATTAATCATTGACCAGCAATTTGATAGTGAAGAGGTTGAAAATAGTAATAGAAAATAGATGCCTCCTCCAAGTAATCTGCTTAAACTAATTAATTAGTCAAAGATTAGTTTAATTAGATAACGACTTTACTGCACCACCATCACAATGCAATGCAAGCTGTAAAAACAGCTGATCTCATCCTTTTCGTCTTGCTAGTACAACTTCAAACTCCACTATTCGCATGAACCTCCGCAACGCATAGCTGCGCAAAACTCTGACCAGAATGAATTCGATTCAGAAGTTAGTAAATTTCGTTTAATGGTTTTGTTAAATAAAAATTTAATAAATGATATTTATTAGCCAAATTGGCTTTAGGAGCTATACTATTTTAGTTTGACGAAACGGAAGAGTATGAGTAATTGAATTGGTAACTTTGGTCCCAGTAGTAAATAAAACAAGTAAACTAATTTAGCGGTCGAAGATCGTTAGCTCTTCCAAACGCATTGTTCCCATGTGGGCTTCCACTCGGTAGCGAGCCAAGTCCTTCCGGGTTACAACGCCAACGACCTCATTGACACTGAAGAAACAAAAAATATGTTATTCAAGACTTCACAACATTGAAGCATTAAGTAACTCACTCGTTGACAATAACAAGGTGACGAAGTCCGAGCCCTCTAAAAAGACGAAATAGTCGTGGCAAAGATGCGTTATGGAGTGCAGTATACGACGCGGGATTCATGATGGGTCTCAAATCCACTGTAAAACGTCGTTCTTCGTAGCTAATGTGAACTTGCTGAATCGTAGGATAGCGAGGGTATGCGTCACGAAAGTACTTGAGAATGTCTCTGTGACTCCAACTGTCGGCAGTTTCGTTAAATAGCTTGTGCTTGAGCATTATAATCAGTTGACTTCTCAGGATCATGCCTCTGTATGTCCCGAAATTTCTCTGAATATTGTAATTTAATTATTGAACGAATCAGGTTAATTATAAAAATCCGAAAAATTACCCTGTCGTCCGTAGTAGGTGGATCTACAACAGGAAATCCATTATGCGTCTCTCCTGTGAGGGTGTCTATGATGTTCCCAACTGTTTCCGTAGAATTGAACGTAACCACGGGACAAGACATGACCTCTGTAGCATAAATATTGTGAGACAGAGAAGGAGGCTCCCAAGGTAAGAGCGGAACTCCCATCAGACGAATATGGGTATCATAAATGCCCTAATTGACATTTAATATTTTATGTTAAAAGACTCCTCAAGGATTATGCGTTTCGACTAGAATCGAAATGAGACATTTACCTCATTGAAGTAATCGCCGACCCATTTAGACACCATCAACGTAATCATAAGGGGAAGACCCAGCGTGAGATTCCCTGTAGCCTCAATTAAAATGACTGTCAAGCTGATAGTCATTCGTACAACTCCGCCAAGTTGAGCTGCTGCTCCCATGAGCGCATACTTTCCAGGATCTACCCATGACTATAAATAATAATAAAAAAAAATTAAGTCAACCATAACTGGGACAATTCACACAAACTGTAAACCAAGCTGATTCCAAATGAGTTTGCTACACAAGTAGAAAAGCTTGCAGTTGCAGTTTGCAGAAGAATAGTGTATGCTATTCTCATAACTTACTTGTTCAGGAAAATAATATCTGCAATAAAATTTTGAATCAAACCCAGATTCGAGTCAATTTGTTGAAAATAACGTATTTCATACTTACTCCATGCCTGTCCCAACAACTCGTCCCCAAGCGGCGCCAGTGAGCAGTGATGGAATAAATAATCCGGAAGAAACAGAGAGTCCATATGTCCAACAGGAAAGCACAAAGTAAAATGCAAAGAAAAGTAGCACAGAGGACATTTTGTGTGACCCTGAAAATCCACAATTGCATGAAAAAAAAAGATGAAAGAATGAAATCTAGAATAATCGAATTCCTCACCGGGTGGATCATGGAACAATGACTTAACACTGGCTTCCGGAGTTTGGAACCAAATAGCACCGATAGCTGAGTATTCTCCATCTCCACACCACATTTGAATAGGATATTTTGTAGGATCTTCTCCCAACGGTTTACAATCGTCCACAAAGAGAATCATTCCAAAACCCACAACAGCCGTACAGGCTGCCACAATCAAGGCCTCCAAGACCTTGGCCCAACTCCGGTAAATATTTCTGTTGGCAAAACGAAGTTCATAAACGTATTTTACTAATCCCAGATGCTGATATTTTCTTAAAGAATATTACCTTAGTCTGAAAACCGTCAACTTGTAATTGAGGTAATTGAAGAGAGCACCTAAAAGGCCTCCAATGGCACCCATGGCTAGAAACACTGGCAGTTCTATAAAGTCGTAGTTTGTATTGTCAAATTTTCCAAAATTTAATAATCCTGCATAAGTTAATTGCCCCGGACGTCCATGATACGAGCTAAGCACGACGTTGAGTGTAAATGTTGAAATCATGGAACCAAAGAACATTCGCCATGTCAGTCCTTGAATACAAAAAAGAAAAGTAAAAATTATCTTATAATTTTGGAAGTAGCGAAAATTTCCACATTTACCTTGGTTCCAAAAACTGGCACCTTCTTCCAAACTAAAAAGTACACCGCCAACAGGAGCGCCAAATGCGGCTGCCACACCAGCGGCTGCTCCAGCAGATACAAAATCACGTTTCTCGTGATCTTCCCGAAAATAATTAAAAATCTTGAAATCACGCCCAAATGAAGTTGTCTTTCCTTGCGATATTCCTGGAAAGACATTGAGAAAAGTAAAATCCTTACATCCAGTTATGATATGCCTATCATTCAATTGAGAGTATGCCAACCTGCTGCAACTACGGCACCGGAATGAATCATAGGACCTTCCTGAAAGACATTAAAAATTGACGATTAAGGAAAGCAACATTTCATTTAACTTCGTAAAATTCTATCTTACTTTTCCAACTGCTAATCCTCCTATTACTGAGCAAGTCACACCCAAGGTTTTTACGATGAGGGTTTTGATTCTGACTATCCTAGGCATCTTCACCCCATTCAAGTAGCACTTCACCTGAGGAATGCCACTTCCTGCAGCAACAGGCTCAATATAAGCCACTAATAACGACCCAATTAAGATTGGAAACACGTTCCAAGCAACCCATGCCAGTAAAGGGTAAATCAGACAATTCTCCACAACACATCGATCTGTAAGATTTTTCAGAGTGGAGTATTTAACGGACGAAACTTCTTCAATGGAAATATCGATACTGGCAGCAATGAGAGCAGTGAATATCCCAATAAACATAATAATAATCCATCGATACAAATCCTTTCTGGAAATGAACTGGTATCCTTTTGTACGTTCTTCGTCAATGTGCAGCTGATTTTCGCAAATGTCATAGTCAAGGCTTTCAAACTTGGAGGACAGGAGACGAAGATTTCCAGGCTGAACTTTGGTAACCTTGACCCGTTGCGAGTCACAGAGGGGCTGCATGTCATTGACAGAGTTACTGCTTTCGTAGCTAGCGCTTGTGATCCCGTGAAGGCTCTCGCTTTCATCTCCGATTAAATATTGTCCATTATCGCCCTAGACAGTTAATAATTAATAATAATAATAATAAAAATTAAGTGTCAATTACAGTGACAATAAAAAACTGGAATACCCTAATGACACTAGAGGCACGCCTTCGAGGTGGGGCTATGCTTTCCCGACGTGGATTTGAGCAAGTACTGAATCTACGAGTGGAACAAAGGAGCGGTGAGACTTCGTCTTCTTCTGTCGATCCTCCAGTTGTGCTCGGTGTTTTGACCGCAGTCACAGTGGCATTATCCATGGTTGACCTCGACCTTGGTTTTGATGACCTTGACTTTACCTTACGTAGGTTTGTGGCAGAGAGCCTTTAAGTTAAGGGCTCCGTCCATTATGTTCCACTGTTATGCTACTGTTATGCTCCAACGTTCTACTGCTACAAAGAAGCCAATTCTTTTGCGAATTGTGATTGTGAATCACTAAATGCACGACGGAAGTTTGTTATTTGAGAGACCCAGCCCCAGTGCAGAAAATTAAAGTTACACTATGAATGAACTTCTTCACTTCTGTCTGGTAGTACTAAACTTAATCGTAATTCGTAAAGCGTGTGTCGAACGCTCGTTTCTAGGAATGTAAGTTACAGTAGGTGGATACGCAACCGAGCGACCTTTGACCCCAGAATTTGGAAATTAAGACGACTGATTACAAAATAAGACGAGTTGATTTTGTGACTTGGATAAAAAATATCAGTTTCCCTCCCCTAATCATCAGCTGTTTTGCGTATCGCGAACATGCGATGATACAACGAAAAATGGTCGTTTACAATTAAAAAAAACATTACCTTATTTTCGATGTCATTAAAATTAAGTGATATTTATTAAGATTAGCAGCATACTAATCTTGTATTATGTGCAGATTTTAACAACAGTATTTGGAGACCATGGTGAATTACAAACAAGGCAGGTCCTGGGTTCCGACCTTTTCAGTTCAATAATACAATTTCTACAAACGACAATGTGATCACAGGAACTTTTGTAAAATGAGCGAGTTTGAGGTTCGTTCACGCCAGCATTTAACCTTTGAGAGCAATTAAAACATTGCGTTAGTGATGTATGGTCGTCTTGCGGTTTAAAAGAGGATCCGTGACCTAGAATACGGGCTAGTTCTTGATCCATAAACTCTTTTGACGTCAGTTGAGTTGATGTTTCAAGGTTGTTTGATATTTTTGACAAGCATGTAGATGGGACTGCAACCAAATTAATTTTTTTCGGGAGTTGAGTAATACTGGATGATCGAGGTTCTGTGATAGTTATTTCTTTGGGCTTGGATCCAAGAGTTCTGGGTATATCAGCTTGGCTCGAATGCTGCGTGAGAAAGGAATCAATTCTTGCCTTTAGTGCTGCGTCTGGAAGTGGTCGGGAGTCGTCCGTAAAAGGTTTCCCAGTGAACGGGTCATTCTCGCGACGGCCCCATTTGAACTCTTCTTTGGTGTATCGTTCTAACGTTTTGATATCGATGGCAATGCCGCAGGGAAGACGCATTGGCTGGCACAGAACTTCAAACGTGATGGGATCCAAGAAGTCATCTGGAATCCCGGTTGTAGGTACTTCAGAATCGGACAATTTCAGACGCTTCTGTTTGGGTTCTTGGAGTTCATGATTCGCATGTGTCTGTGCGTAAAATAAGATTTAGTACAGTGCAAATTTCGGAAGGAAGAATGAAATTCTTACATCGGCATTTCGCTCCAGGCTCAAATAATTTTTCCAAGTATTCAAAAGTCGGTCCACTTCACTGAAAGGGGACCACTTTGAAGGCTGGCCCCAGATTTCTAACCCTCCAAGGACAGGGATTCGAGCCGGAGCTTCGGCTCTTTCGATCGTTAAATGTAGTGCAAATACACGTTCACAAGAGTTGTAGGAGGGGTGGCGAAGGCCGAAAGCTGTTGGGAAATTGCGATGACATTCGAACTTTGCCAATGGCAGCTTGCAATATTTTCGGTTCAGTACGAATCTTGGATTTCGAAAGACAACAATTTCTGGAAAATCCGGACCCTTGACGAATTCACGACCAATTTGATACAAGTTGTTGCCCTCGTTTATTCCCTCCTAAACTCAAACAAATTTGAATTTTAATCCAATTCACATAACATTTCGTTTTCATTCCATTTTTTGTCAACTTACTGCATTGATATCTACTTCGAGCTTAAACCCAGAGGAAACCTGTCGACCAAGTTTCGGGACCATCACAATGTGGCTGATATGGATCGGAATGGGAAAATCAAGACGGAGTTTAATTGGCGGTCGTACAAATCTGGAAGCCATAAAGCCTGTCCCAGATCCATCAAAACTCGTTTTCAGCGATTGTACACAAAGTTTATTTGACTTCAGCAGGTTGGATACTTCATATCCTTCTTCAGAAACTCGATCCACCACTTGAATCCGAGTTCCGAGATGCTCCGTACAGAAATTCATGGCTTCTTGTCAAAGGCCAAAAACGCTAATTGTTGATAAAAAGTTTCCATCCGAGCCACATCCAAAGGGAACAGAACAAGAAGGCCGGTATTGCACCGATACTCATCACAAAGATGTATGTGGCTTCCGATAGCTCAATTTCTGCATTCCATTCGTCAAGAGTCAAGTTGCCGAAAAGATTTAGTTCCATTGAAGTTCACTCCAGAAGCAAGAGCTCAGCGTCGGTATAAAAAACGTAGATAACCTGTCACTTTAATTGTTTCAATTATCTTATAACTTAATTAACAATTTAGTTAACTGAAATTTACATTTGTTGTTTGTATTGGAAACAATCAACTCTTCAACTTTTTTTTAACTCCGAATTGTTAATGGTCAATGAATAATGAATGAAAATGTTACAAAAGTCTAAATTCGAAGTTGGGCATTGGGCAACCAAAAGTGGCTTATGGTATGAAATTAGAAGAAAAAAACATCTCGCAGTTCAATTCTGAGAAACCTTTTAATTTTTGCAATTCAAGTTTTATTAACTAAAACGTTATCTACAGTAATTATTCACATTCACATCCCATGATGGTGGTTTGTAAGTATAAAATTTTGGAAGTTCTTGCAGAATTAGATTTGTTCCCAATTTTCATTCAGACCTGAAACATTTTAGAATTAATTGTAATAACTTATTTTAAATGATTTAAATTTACTTTTACCAATCCGGTCGTTCGATGCTGATTTGCCTCCATCGATCTGCCACTTGTCCAAGCATCGGTGGAACTGGAAATGCATCTCGATGATGATCTCTTGTTAAAACGCTTTGAGGAGAAATCGGCTGGAAATCCGTTTCAAACGAAATATGATTTCGTTTTCCGACTGTTATCGGTAACGGCGGTGATTTAGCCGAATTTGGCGTCGAGGTCCCCCCACGAAGTCTTACTTCGCCTGATGCCGATGTTGAAGTGTTTCTAGGAGAATCCTCTTTCCCCTTTGCCATCAACTGCGCGAAACGTGCTAACATTTTTTCATCCAAATTTGCCTCGGCGTTGGCATCATCACTCGAAGTACCCGCAACATGTCTAGTCACAGGAGCATACAAACCTTGAGCTTGACGCTGACACACATTTGCCAAACGTTGTCTTAGTTCGTTTTGATTGCCAGAAGCACGCGAACCATTTGATGATGTGATGCGCTGTACTGGGGATCCAAGATTGCTCTTGCTCTTTGACGTATCAGACTCATATACAATATTTACGTCAACGTTAGGAATTGAAGAAGATACGGATGAATCTACTGCTAACGCAGAGGATATTCCTTGAACGTCGACTTTCCTGGAATTCTCCTTGCCAGTGTTTGGAGTTGATGAGTTTTGAGGGTCTCCAGTTGGTGGCCAGTTCTCGATTTCAACCAAGGAATGGCGCTTCAGCAAATGGTCTGCCTCGAGACAAGTAGACTTGTAACTGGAACTGGACGAGGAGATCGCAGAGGAATTTATTAGGATATTCGATGAGCTAGATAATAATGGAGAATTTTTAGAGGACGACATTTGGGACACAGCATCTGGATCCATTTGCAACAATTTTTCAATGTAGTGACGAAGGACCTTCTGTGAATCCTTTGTTGGCTCGGGGATTCGAGTCGGTACTGCCGAGGCGCCTAGGTCTTTGCAACCACTCGGAACTTCTGATTCTGCAGTAATTTTTAGTTTTCTTGTTTCCGGTTTTTCCGAAGCCGAAGCGGCTTTTGTCTTTTTACCGTCAGCAACACTCCCGCCGACACCAAGCTTCGATCGTTTTCGTTGACCGGCAATTTTGGTTTGACTTTTTTTAACGGAAACACGAGATACACTTTTAGACTTTATACTAGCAGATACCGTATCCCGAACCGGAGCCGTGTTGACGGTTTGTTTTACTGGTGATGGTTGTACGTGTTTACTTTTGCTAGCGTTTATATGCATTTCGTGATTAGTTATCGGAAGTGACAAAGCTTGTGAAGTTGCAGGAACTGTTTCAGTGTTGATTTGTTTTCGATAATCAAGTGGAGTTGTGGAAATGACACCAATTCCGCCACTAATATCTGCAATGACTGTATTACCACGACCTGGCGGCAGTGTCGGAAATAATACTGCTTGAGTATTTGCGGTGAAATGTTGCACTTCTTTTTGCTCTGATTCAATTCCGACTTCAGACCTCTCAGACTCACGTCGATGCAATTCCTCCTCTAGCTCGAGTAATTTCCCTTTCACACTTAAATATGCTTTGATTGCCTCCTGCTTTCGGCCAAGAAAAACATGCCTGGATTCAGTTGTTGCTATTGGTCGATCTATTACCGCCAAATCAGAGTGTGCAACGGTTTCACCTTCGCCCAATACCAGCGGCAACGATAGAAGATTTCCAGCAGAAATTTCGACCTGTGAATCGACCTGGTTTTCAGTAGCTGGTATTGTTCGCGGTAACGGTATCTCCAAATCCTGAGGTAAAGATATCGGAGTATATGTCCAGTTCGGTGCGATAATATCTGCTTGTTCTCCCAAAAGTGATGCCATTTGAGCTTTAGCAGCGGCCATGATTTGTTCATAGCGGTCATTCAGTTTGGAAATAAAATTAGAGGGATCATTTTCTGAGGGTGGTGGAGGAAGGTCTCCCCCCATCTCTTCTTCCTCTTCATCAATAGTTGTCATTAATTCAGCCGCTAGTTGCTTGTATCTTTGTTCCAATCGTGCAATTTTAAGAGCCTTTCTACCCCTCTGCTTGGCTTTCTTTTGAATATTTAGTTTGAAACTTGCAAGTTTCTGGTCTTTCTTCTCTTGTTCATGCGTATGCAGCTTAGCGTGATCCCAAGCTGAGGGTAAGTTTGGATCACGTGCTACTCTTACTGCGAGACCTGGAGGGGCCTTATATTTCTGTGGCGGTAGAGGAATATTTGCATTTACAAAAATGACATCACTTGGTGATGTCTGATTTTGCTTCTTCAGTGTTGGGCGTTTACGATGCAACACTTTGCTGGATCTCTCACTTTCTTGTGTTTCTGAAACGTTTGCAGAAGTTGTGGTACTTTGACCATTAGCAGCTATTTCAAATGCAGGAAGAGGAACTGCTTTCGGTTTGGCTAATTTTGATCCCGGAGATTTGATCTTTTTGTGTGGCACCTTCTTGCGCTTCTTCAATGCAGTTTTCGGAGCTTGGTTTTCAGTGTTCAACTCTGTCAGTACCGGGGGAACATGAAGCGTCTTGGCTAAACTTTGTTGATACCCTTCCCGTTTGAGCTTATCACGTAACCTACCAGAGAAAAATGTTTAATTTACTTCAGCAACAATAACTAATGAAGTTCAAAAGCAAACTTTCTCGTACGTCTCTTGCTTGACTTCAACATTTTTGGGAAGAAAAGGCCTCCTTTCAACGAGCGATTTAGATTTCAAATCTTCTTCTGCTCGCACATTCTGTCGTAGTCGCAAAGGTCCTTGGATCTTCTCCTGCTTTCGAATTTCATCCAACTTTGTTTTTTTCAGTGCCTGAGAATGGCGAACTTTAGCTCTTTGGGTATTAACAATTGTCTTTTGTTCTTTGACTGCTTCATAATTCGGATAAGCGGCAGCTGCCCGATGAGCTGCTCCTATTTCTCCAACAGCAGAAATA
Organism: Bilobella aurantiaca; assembly: GCA_021029175.1. NCBI lineage: Eukaryota > Metazoa > Arthropoda > Collembola > Poduromorpha > Neanuridae > Bilobella > Bilobella aurantiaca. The sequence continues at coordinate 17,035 of VYYI01000362.1, read as the reverse complement.
TGATTTCGGCTTAGTTCCTCCAAGTTACGTATAGCATCATTCGCAACCTCATTGGCTACTTCTGAAATGAGCTGTCGTAGACTTTGCTTTTTCTCAGCCTCAAAGTTTTGGCGAGATTGAAAAGTCCAAGTATTGGCTTGCTGTCTCACCTAAGAAATAATAAACTTAAGCACTTTAGCTCAAGTAACTGCAAGGTCTATTTGGGAAAGCCCTCCCTCAAGTATAAATCATCTCTCGGGACTCCACAAGAATTCATCGAAATATCTTTAAACAATTCGGTAGCATAATTAAATATTAAAACAAATTGAATGCATTGTTTTACTTGTGAAATTCTTTGTACACGACGCTTGGACTTTTCAATCTCCGCCAGCTTCTCAGCTTCCGTCTTTTCATAGGACTGCATTATCTTGCAATCGAACAACGCTGGGAGACAGCAGCCAATTTCGAAAATCCTTTCACAAACGGCGATCTAGTTCACCTAAAATAATGAATTCTTTTGACATTAGAAGGTATTTCATTTCTCGAGTTTTGGAAAACTTGAGAACGATAAAGAATGAACAATTAACAAACAATTAAATAATACAATTTTGTTACCTATATCATATGGCCCAAGCTCTCGAGAAGTTCAATTAGGTTCTGCTTGATTTCACGAAAGATGCAAAGTAATTCCGAACATTATGCAAATTTGATTAATTTAAAGATCGGTAAGAGACTAATAATTATCAGACGTTATGTTTTTGTTTAGACAGTTGGTGCCTCGAGACACGATTCAGTCGTTAACGACTCGATTAGGTCGCTCCAGAGCGACACGATTCAGTCGTTATCGACTGAATCACGTCGTCGACGACGAAAATCGGTCGTTAACGACTGAATCGTGTCGCTTCGTCAAAGTTTTTCAAAGTCAAACGCCCCGTTTTTGGAGAATATTTTCTCGTAAAACTTTGTTTTAAAATGTTCTACAATTAGTTTTTTACAATATCTAACCTCTAATTCTGCAATTATTTACTTGGAATATGAATTGTGACGATTTTAGTAAAAAAAATTCGTAACGACTAAATTCAGTCGTTAGCGACGAAATTCGGTTGTTTCGCAAAAAGAATAAAAATTTTTGCACAATGGCACGAAATTATTTAGAGATGTGATAAATCCGAAGTCCTTGAGTACACTAAACAATTTTGCTTTACAAAAAATGTTTCAGTTACGGATCTCAAAAAAATAACTTATTTACAAATTAGGGTTAATACAAGATGGTTTGTTTGATAGTTTTGAAAATTTTGAAAATGCAACCTGTGATTCATTATGACAAGTACTAGAACACACTTTTAATCCTTTATCTTCCGTCTTTTGCATTTTCGACGTCCCGACATCATTTTTTTTTTAAAGTTTACTAATTGTTTACACAACAATATTTATTTTTATTTGTAAAATAAATTTTTAATTGATTTTCACTCATTTACACATCTCACTTTACTTTTCCACCTATACGGCTCGCCAACCAAACTCCCTCTTCGGGTTATGTTTTATGGCCGTATAATCACGTTTTTCTGCCCTTTGTGCGAATTACCAACGACCGTTTGTTGTATCTTAACGACTGAGTTTGGTCGTTTTGGAGCGACAATATTTAGTCGATAACGACCGGATTAAGTCGTTTGGGTTGTAAAATTTGACGCCAGGGTTTCCACCATCGTCGACGACGCGATTCGGTTGTTAGCGACTGAATCGTGTCGCTCTGGAGCGACTGAATTGAGTCGTTAACGACTGAATCGTGTCTCGAGGCACCAACTGTTAGAAGAAATAACAAATAAGCAATAAATTTTATTCCTTCCATGTTTTGTGTTTGTGTCAGTTTAAAATTTAAATTTGTGTAAACATAAGTGAAATGTCTTCCCGCGGAGATTTATCAATTTTATCATTTTTATCATTTAAAAGGCAAGGCTTAAATCGAAATTGCAAACCATTACTTCCTGATAAGACGACTAATTAGATATGTTAAGTTTAAACAATTTAATTTTCTTTTACTTAAATTTTAATTAAACTTTGTGTTTAGAATTACAATTCTATGTGGTATTTTGGGCGATATAAGTGTTACTTTTCTTTTTTTCTTATAAAAAAAATGAACCCAGAACTCAGCTGAGTGTGTACGTTTGACGAAAGGTATATGCTGGGAAATTTGAAATGTCAGGCGCGAAATTTCTTTGTCATTTTCGTAAATGTGTTTTTTTAATTCAATTCATTCGATTTTTCCTTTCTTCTTGGTAAATCTAGAGGCATTAATTAACAATTTTAGTGAAGCAAACCATCCTTATTTGCAGCACTTTCGCTTATAAGCATCATTAGCAAGAGTAAAAAAATGTGGGGACAAGGTAATGTTCGTAAATGTTACTTTAGGATAGAAAAAAAAACAAATAGTCATTTTCTCTTATTTTGCTAAGAATAATGGTAAAGTCTTTATTATCCTAACTGATAATTAGGTATGATTGTTTTTGTTAACATATTTTCATCATTTCATCAATCAGATACATTTGGTGGCAGTCGAAGCGGAGGTGGATTCATGAATAACACTATTTCTTCACCCAGTACCGGAGGCAGAGCGGATAGAGGTGTATGTATTTTTATTTACTTTTATATGCAATTTTAGCTATTTCTCCTACATAAATACTCGTTCTGCGTCATGCAGCCCACTGCTAACTACAGTGTATTTTGAATTGGCAAGTTTTAATTTCCGTCCTCTGGCACTTTTATTTTCTTAAAAAATGATAGCAAACTGTCATGTTATTTTTATTTTCGCTTAATTTTTTTCACCTTTGGAAGCGCATGTCAAATTCATTTGTCATTGGCTCATAGTGTCCTTCTTTGCTTGCCTTCTCAAACCTGGCCGTGTGGCCTAATGGATAAGGCATCAGACTTCGGATCTGAGGATTGCAGGTTCGAATCCTGTCACGGTCGTTCTAATTTTTTTTTAAATATTTTAGTTCTAATTTAATTTTTGTCTTTTTAACTGATAGTAATTGCACAGAACCGTTATAAAGTAAATTTGACTAAACAAAAATTGATTTTTTTTCTTTTACCAATAGCCTCGTAAACCCGTCAATCTTTTTCCTGTCACCATTCGCCAGATTCATGATTCTCCAGACGAAAATCTCAAATTCGGAGATATGGAAGTGTATGCAGTACGCAAGAATATAACAATTTAATTAAACCTATTAAGCGTAATTTCTCTAATCAAGCCCCTCTGAATCGCAGTTAACGATCGTCGGCATTGTTCGGCGTGTCGAAATTACAACAACGCGAGTGTCATTTATTATGGATGATCACACCGGAACTATTGAAGCGATCAGCTATGTCGGACCAGAGGCAAGTAAACGCTCTTCAATCCACATTTCTTAATTTATAAAAATATTTTTATTGTTCAGGAGAGTGGAGGCGCTGAGCCACAGACTCTTCTTCTGGAAGGGACGTATGGCCGAATCGTGGGGTCTCTGCGTTCGCAACGAGGGGAGGGGCAGAAGTATGTTTTAATATTCAAGGTATTTCCGGTAACGAATATGAATGAGCTCACCTGCCACAATTTGGAGGTGATTCAAGTACCCCTGAAACTGAAACAACTCAAAGAATTGGAGGTAAGAATTAGCAAACATATTTATAAAAAGCTTTATCACTCGCATTAAGCAAAAGCTAGGAATATTTATTTCTTTTCTTTTCAAATTATTTAGGCTAAAAAGACTGGATTTGGAGGAGGGTTGAATAATACCTTTTCGAATACAATGGTTGGCGGTGGCTTTGGCGGAGCAGTTGGAACCAAAGTGGGTGCCCCTGGTTCAGATGCCGGTGGATTCAAACCGATAGAACAAAGAGTTCTTGCATATATGAAAGTAAATTAATTTTTACATATTTCTCGTGCAAAAGGCTTGTGTTATCTGTTATGAATAAGGAATGAAGGAATAAATGTTTTGTTGATTGTTCCATAGGCTGCACAAGGAGAAGATGGGGTACATAAGAATCAAATTGTAGCCAACATCGGAATAACGCACCAGCAACTCAAGTAATTTGTTCTAAAAATCTAAATGCGATAACTTAATTTACAATGAAATCTTTTCTAATCTGCTCGTGCTTTAAAATTAGTGTTGCGATAGAAGCATTAAGTGGAGAGGGTCACATTTACTCCACGATTGACGATGACCATTACAAGGTTACTGATTAATGCAAAACCGTAAGAGAGTCCCTTCCAACCAAACCAGCCTTAAGAACCCTGTGCAGCCAGAGCCGGAATAATCGTCGTTCCAAAAATTGGATGTCCAGTGAAAACAATATCCTTCAATTACATTAAATCCGTCTCTGCTTCACATAACAATTTACTCTTCCTAATCTTACAATACCTTAATGTCTAGATTAATTTTCTTTCTAAGCCTAAGTTAACCACCTTATATTAAGAAGCAGCGGTTTATCATCCTAAAGTTTCATTTTTCTTTTCTCTTCTGTTCTTCTAAATAGGCTTTCAGTTTTTCCAGATATGTAGCTGGGTCTTCTACTTTTGGGCACTGTAAAATACCACAAAATTTAATTATACAATTAGAAACGTCATTTCTAATAAATATAGTTAAAAAATTTGAATTTTTAATAGCATTTGGCACTTTATAAAACTTACGTTAGGATAATTCTGGCTAATATAAACTCCTGTATAAACCCCAAGACCGAAGCCAATCTAACAAAAAAATTATATTATTAGATGGATTAATATTTTGCAGAAACAATTTATAATTCGGAATTTTTATTCAATCGTTCATAATGTTATTCAAGGTATGAAAAATTTTACCAGCGTTTTCAGAAGGCCCATATCAAAATAATTTCGAAACAATGTCAGTACTTGCTAACTAATTTGAAACAACCCTAACTGTTTAGTTTAACTAATTGCGTTAGGCTAATTAACTTTAGTTCAGTCAAACCGGAACGGACTAATCAACTTCAGAAAGCTGAAACCATCTGATCATACTATTACTTTTCCTTTTAACTTTCCCGGCGTTTGAAAGCGTAATTTGAAAGCATAATTATTTTTTAAGTCTAAACTAACTATTTAAGAAATTTTTATTGAATTTTTTTTATAGAAAATGTTAAAAATTAAAAAAAGAAGTTCTAAATCAAAACATGCATGTACGAAGTACGAGTACGACTGACCTAGAATGCACTTTTAGTATGAAGGTGCTAACTGAACCCTCATCCCCTTTCCTTCATGTCAAACAAAACTAATTAGCACAATTGAATTGAGTTTCGGATATAAAAATAAGTGGAATTTGTTCTACTTAATTCATTTTAAGTTCTAAAAGTCAGGTGAAGATGAATTTCATTGCTTATTGTTTCGTTAGTTCCACTTTGATTCAATTGTCTTTCGCTGGTGTCTTTTCAGAGGGTCAAAGGGATGGCAAGGGTGACGTTATTTTGTTCTATAAAAATATTTGAATAGGAGTCAATTAAAATTTAATTCACTGTTTGTAACGGTTTTAAACGTTTGCAGTATTTGCCGTTGTGTCTTTTCCGCACGAGGAGTGCACCGTGGGGAACGGTGCCATGATTTCCAGGGGCGTCTGCTACTCCAAGTAAAATTTATTTCAAACTTTCAAACCATATTTACCCAAAGGGCTTCAACTAGACTTTGTTTTTCGTTTCTAAAAATTGAAAGATAGCATTACTCTGTAAACGATTTTTTTTAAACAGAAAACAGTGCAGCAGTAAAGGTGGCGTGGAATTGGGCGGCTCCTGCGCACAAGGCTATGGCGTATGCTGCTCAAGTAAGAAACGTAAAATTCAGATTTTTTTAACGTTTTAAAATTTTTAATTGCATTTAAAATGTCAGTTTCGCAATCGTGTCCCACTTCCGGCGGAAATGTCATTGTGAAGAATAATTTAACGACGCTCGTGGGCAACTCCATGCAAAGCTGCAATTTTGTCATTCCGAAAGTAAACCAAAACTGTTCATCGGATTACCGAACGCAAACAGTATACCTTAAGGAAACTATTACGCTGTATCTTTTTTTTTTTTGGCCAGCAACCAGACGTCTGTCAAATTCGACTAGATTTTTTGCAATTTCAATTGGGCAAGTACGAGTATGGACAACCGAGCGATACTCCGCAAGGGGACCCTTCCGTAATTGCCAATTTCGGCAACTGTGTAAGGGACAAGCTTTCCATTTCGCCGACTCAGAATTTACCGGAAGGAATTACGCTGTGCGGGGCCGGAACCGATCAACATCGTAAGCGATTTTACTAGGAAAATCGCTGTCAATTGAGAATATTGAAGAAAAAACTCTTTTTTAAGTTTACCTTCATTATGGAGACCAAGAGAAAATTACGCTGAGTCTGATGCAAATGAGCATGGGAAGCTTTCAAATTAAAGTGACCATGATTAAGTGCAATTCTGTTTTAAGAGGTAACAAATTGCATTTCCGGAGGTCAACAAACTATAATACAAACAAAAACAGCAAGTTTTACTTTAATTAAGCTCCGCAAGGCTGTACCCAGTATCACAGGACTAGGAACGGCAAAGTGGAAAGCTTCAACTACCCCTTTATGCAATTGAACAGTAAGTTGCGCTGCGCTTGCGCTTGAGGAAGCGCAAAAACTGGAAAAACTTTGTGAACTGTCAAATTTTTTTCCAGATCATCGATACTCTACTTGTATTCACAGCACTGATGGGGATCGAAAAGTTCAGGTGAGTTAAAAGTATCCTGTTTTCTAGTAACGGTCCCATGATGTAAGGGCCGTGATTTAATGTCAATGAAAATGTGAATTTTAGTGGAGCCCTTGTATGTCACCTCCATCGATATCCGTCAGTTCAACCTTCTTTGTCAGTGGGGTTCCTCCAGTCCGTGGGCGCATGGGTCCAGAACAATGCGTAACTGACTACGTTCTCCTTCCTGGAACCAACAGTGAGCGCTACTGTGGCGGAAACTTTACATCGGTTGATCAAAGTAAGGTTTAACGTCACTTAAAACTAGTGTATCAAAACTACTATGCCAGGTCAAAGTCGGCCATTTTACGTTTCCAGTCGATTTAGTTTGGGCTCTTTCGATAAATTGAATTTTCCCAAAGAAAAATGTTGTTTTTAAATTCCAGGAAGAGTTACGCCGTTTAGTATGTGGGTAAACTTCGATGAAGCAGAGACGCCCAAGGAATTGACTCCAGGAACAATGAACGACCCTCTTACAGGGTGTCCACTGGGTTTCACTTGCTCACTGCCAGCCAATACACCCTGTAACAGTGACCCCGACCCAGCAGTCGCCGGAACCTGCTCTCCGCCTCCAGGGTATGCAGCGCTCATGGACAATTATAATACTGGATTCTGCCTGGAGTTTGCCGTTGGTTCTGTATGATGGCTCATTCCAGCTCAAGTTTCCCTTTCTGTTCGTTTTCGTTAATACAAAATATATTTTTGTACTTTGTTACATTGTTGTTAGCACTGTTGCTTCGTTGTATGCCAAAAGCCCAACCGAAAATTAATTTTCAAAATCAAATTTTTGTTAAATTTTTAATCATTCCAGTTTTCCAAAAAAAAAATGTTTTTTGAGTTATAAATTTTGAAGTAAACGTTCAACACTTAAGCGTAGTATACGATGGATTCGTCTGAACTGACGTTTTCTCCGGATGTCAAAACGCCTTTTCCACCTCCTTCACCGCCTTCTGCTGGGCAAGGGGCAGGTGTTTCTGGTATGGCACATTTGTCGGCTTCAAAAACCTTGTATGGGGATGTCTCTGCGTCAAAAACATTTTTTTAAATTGTAAACGTACTTTACGTAGATAAAAACCTATGTTACCATTGGCTGGGTCCGATCGACCACATCGATAGGGATAAGCGACCCAGCGATCGTTGACACGAGAACAATGCGAGTACCAGCCCTCTTCAGCTCCGAACGGCGCACACGGCTCGTTAGGGTTGTATCCCTCTTTGAGACATTTGGGAATGCCGTGGGTAGAATTCCACAACATGGCGCTCAGGACTGTACCAAGAATCGCGAATACCTACCAATACAACGGAACAACGCGTTTTCAATAGTATATTTTAATGTCTAGAGAAAACAATAACCAACTCGTGCTAATACTTGAGGCTTAAATCGAGAACTTACGGTAACTGCCTTCATGATTTACTTGAAGCGTTTCGACGAATGACAAGTTGAATCCCGGACGCTTACCTATTTAATACTAGTTTAATTTAAAAGCGCAACGCTATTTGTCGTAATACGTTGATTGATGAAACCGACAGGTATTTACGCAAAATTTTCCTAATTGCAGCGGTAAGTACTAATTTGACCCACTGAAAATATCATCTTCTAGCAATCGGCTATAATCACGGAAGGGTGCTAATTAGTTACTAATTCATAGTACCTTGCCAGGTGTGGAACCCGCATATGTAATTGGCTGTCGAAAATCCTCTGGGATTTAATGAAGTTGTGTAATTGTCATTAGCCTCGCTCCGTAATCATAAACGTAATTAATTCATCCAAGATTGCATTCTATTCTAACCCTAAAAATGTTCCAGTTTATAGGTAGTTAAATACTCTTTTAAATTTCAAATATTCAAATACTTTTCAGCAAAATGCCTTCAAGTCAGAAGATATAATTTTAAATAGAGAAAATTAATTAAAATAATTACATTAATTTGTATTATTCAAATTATAAACTTGAAATAAACTTGCGATGAAAATAGCCAACTTGCCATTTTGAATGAAGGTGATTAAAAGCATAATGTTATATACAGTCTCCGTCCGCTTGAAAAATGGGAAATACTAACATTTATAACTCGATTTATTTTTAAATTGGACATCTCATTAGCGTCACGCGAGCATTATTTTTGTTTTAACGTATTTACTCGAGATCATTGTGCTCTTTTGGATAATGTGTTGACCCCAGATGCCGAAATGCTGAGTCAGGAGCAGCTAACGAAAATAAAAATGATTTCCAGTACTCAAAATTAACAGAAGCGCTTCATTCCTCCACACAACAGGAAGGCAAATAAAACAAAGTGCAAAGGTCCAAAGTTTGAATCAGCGATTTTGACGTTCATGCCCTGACAGCATTTTTTGACTGAAAAGTCAACATCCACCCACCCAGTGCATCCAGGAAGACTGAAATCGCAAGTGACCACTTTAGAACGCTTTTGAATAAGGCAGATTACTGATATTCGACGTACTCCACTTTGGGTAATTTTTGCCTAATCTAAACGCTGATAGCACCACCCAGTTCATAGTGTCAATTGGAATTTTGATCTTTGTGTCAAAGTCAGCTATAGTTCGGCAGACTTTTTTTTTCAAAAGTTCTTTTTTTTTAATTGCTCCCTTGACATTTGGTGTCAAAGATGTCATTAAAAAATCCATTTGTGGTTGAATTTGGGCAGGGAGAGCAAAGGGGACCCGAGGAGCAGCGAACGGAGGTTCGTAATAACGATAGCAATTAATTAAGTAATAAATTTTAATTTGGAAAAAAATGTTTTAATTTGGAAAAATATTTTCTTACGCAGAATATGATACAGCCCATCGCAGCTTCTAAGGGAAGCCAAGCTGAAGTGAATTACATTCCATCGGGTAGGGTTTTTCATTTAGAATTATAAACTCATAGTTTCACGGCTGAAATATTTAAAAAAAAAATGGTTCAAAACCAGGTTCTTCCGTGTTGGACATTGAAAGCGATGGAGCGAGTACGAAAGCAGTTTACTCAAAACTAGTAACGTCGCTCGACAATTCTGGAATGAAATTTGAAGCTAGTCGAAATCACGGTGGAAATGGCTGCTCAGAATATCCCATCCATGACGAGCCGATCTATGAATCGCTGTTAGCATTTCTCATGTCAATTTTCTACTTGAGCTTCAGCCTCGGCATTGCTTTTTGGCACCATTCACAGGGTCAGGAAGGTCACACTCATTCAACGCTTGGCATCCTCTTCATAAGCGCAATTGTCGTCCAGTTAGTTTTCGCTTTCAATAGGTATGTAATAAACATTTCTCAGAATGCTTCATATTCTTTTTTTAAGTTAAAAAATTTCAAAAACGAAAAGTTAAATTTGTCATAGGTCTCTCAGCAAATTGAAAATCTGGAACACCAATAAGTTCTTTGCAATTCTCACGGTCATTCCAGGGACGTTGACGATTTTCTTGTGAGATTCTCCAAATAATGAAAAGATGTTCGAGTTTATAATTGACATAGTTTTATTTCACTTAAACTTAACTGTACTGTTTTTTTTAGATCATTTGCCGATTTAATTTTTGGAATTAAAGAGGCCAACGATAGGACCTACGTTCGACCATGGCGAAATACGCACGCAATTTACTTGGTAGAAAGTTTGGTCCTCGCTCTACCGCAGTGCGTTTTGCAATCAATTTATCTGCTAGAAGATCCTGATTCAATTCCTAACATTAAGGGTAACGGATTTAAATAGTTGATTAATTATCAATTTTTAGGGAAAGGCAATGATTGAATAGTTATCGCCTGTTAATTTGTTGAAGCTACAATATGATCCGTCATATGAAAATTCTGATGGCTTCTGGCAATTGACCGAGCGATGTCATAAGAACCTAATCCTATACCTAACCAGGATAATGATCGCCTAAAAATTACAAAAAAATGTTTTACTTATTTGCATATTTGATTGCAATCTAGGTCTGTTCGTATTATTTTCGCTTGGAGTACTGACAATTGCCATCGCTTTGGCCAGGATCCGTTTTGATTCCGCCGACCGTCCCGGAAGATTCGGTACCGGTTTGGACAAGGTTGTGCGCGCTGCTGTGATTTGGGGGAACAAAGGTAAGTTACGGGTGAAAATTTGAAGCGTTATTAATTTAATTAAACTTAAATTATACTCAAATTAATTTTTTTTTCAAATAAATTCAATAACACAAGTAAAGGCAATTGACACTCGTTTACAGGTTTATGGGTAACGACGCTGGGACTTTTGGTTGTGACCATGCGGCTTATGCACGAGGGTCAATCGCTCTATACGCTGGCAGCGATTCTCTGTCTCGTTGTCATCTACGAAGTTCCCATTCTTCTATCTTCGCTCGACTCTCTAAAATTCTGCGTCGCCAAAATTTCGGGCATTTTCTTTTTAATTCCGCAATTCATGTCTCTATTTGTACTTATCATCTGGGTGAACATGGATAGTACAGTATACTTGACCAATATTGGGATTTGTGCAATGGGAGCCTTTTCCTGGTAATCAATTTTCTTAATTTAAAATCAAAGCAATTTAGAATTCACTTGAATTAATCAAGTTCATTGAATCAATGTGTTTTCTAGGTTCGAATCCCTAACGCTCATTGGGTGGCTTCTTGATGGGTGTAATGACCGTGAGATTGACATTTTACCGATATATCCTCACTTTTTTGGTGACCTCTACTCTTCAACTTGCTGCAAACGGAAAATTAGGCACTAATTTATTACCGATAATTTTAATTTCTACCAATTGCATCACCACTACGTAAACAATTAGTGATTTTTAAAATTAATAAATACTACTCAAACTGACGCTACGTCTGTGCGTTCGTTCACCTAAAATTAAGTGATTTCAAAAACTGCAAAATATATACTAAACCACGTTAAGTTTTTTCAACTACACTGTTGTCAATTGAATTTTTATTAAATTAAAGATATTAGTCTTTTGAAATAATTTGTAGCAAATTGTTTTGAATATTTTGTGCAATATTTTGCTAATTTAAGGCAAATGGACAAATGGAAAAATAATTGTGCGACGTTTTTTAAACAGTATAACCTAACCGCGAACTTCGTAAAATTCGCCTAAAAATGTTATTTTCATTCATTCATTGTATTGGATTGCGTGTGGTGTAGTCGCAAGCATTTTGCCGTCGTCTCGTCGTGTTTTGCTAGAGGTAAAAACTCGTTTTTATTAGACGGTTTAAAAATAATTGGTCAATTAATTATAATTTAATTAATCTGTCATTGATGACAAGTGACCTAGTCTAACTCCGGTAATCTGCTATTGTCACTTGTCTAAGTCAGTAATTAATGACTCATTATTTGATTCTTTTGCACTCCAAAAATATTAAATAGCCGGAGTACGCTGGAAGTATTTGACACAAGATGGCTACCGCCAATCCGTTCTTGGCCACTTTAACTGAAGCACAACCCGTTCTCCAAGTCGGTGCTATTACTAATCCGTTTCTGGTTCCGAGTTCCATTGAGAAGAAGGACGACAAAGTAGTCCAGTTGGCTAAAACACCAAAGTTGACAGGAACTGATGGAAAGAACCGGAAGGCGACCAAGAGTTCTTTTGACGTGGAAGAGGAAGGCTTCGTTCCGGCGACTAACGATTCTTCCTTTGTCGACGCCTATCCTGTTCGAAGGGAAAGCCCAAAAGTGGCCTCAACGTTCTGCGCAAGGACTCAAATTTCAGTAGCGAAGGACTATGAGGTTGAAAAAAAGGATCAGGATGTCAATCCCCTCTTTGCTGTGGCTGGAATTTCAGATGCTCAAGCCAAGATTAAAGTTCTTTTGGAGAATTATAGAAAGCGGGGACGTATTGAAGTAGACGGTGAAAACGACGATGATCAGGAGATGGGAGGTAAGATGGAAATAGAAGTGGATAATTTATAGGATTTCTTAATTCTGTGATAAGCTATTACAGATTAACCAATCATCTCGATTCTCGAAGATATAAATAGCTTCTAATTTGCTTTTATTTTTGCTCCAGAAGTCACGTCTTCTGATGCCACTTGGCGATTCTCCGGATCCATGCAATCTGACGAAGAAGAGGAAATGGAGGGTATGGGCGGAACTGGAGCTATTAGCGCAGAAGCAGCTGCTCATCGACAGGAACTCAGTTTGGATACTCCACCATACATGTTTTTTACGCCGGCAAATCGCAAGAGCAAGCGGCAAAAGAAGGCAATGAGTACGATGCCTTCTGAATTCATTACTGACCGCGGGATGCGGAAATACTGGACGAATCGCTACAAACTATTTTCAAGATATGACGAAGGAATCAAGCTGGACTATGGTGAAGCTCACCTCATATACGTTTGGTCTACTATACGTTTGAGAGTTGATGTTTAATTTTGTCGATGATTCAGAATCTTGGTTTTCTGTGACTCCTGAGAATATTGCCACACACATCGCAGAAAGATGTTTCACAGATGGGATTATTATTGATGCCTTTTGTGGCTGTGGTGGAAATACAATCCAATTTGCCAAGAAAGCTGCGAAGGGTGCGTTGTCGAACTCTTATGCTTTTAATTGTAATTTCAATCCCCGCAATTTTAAACTTAAATCATAAGTCAATCACTAATTCGTTTGTATTCCAATAATCAATTTCATCTCAACTTACCCAAACTTTTCTATTGCTAATGATAAAATTCCATTTGTTAATAGTGATTGCAATTGATATCGATCCTGTGAAGATTGAAAACGCTAGACACAATGCGAGGTGAGTTATCTGGGTTCCTTCTTACTCGTTTACTGTATTACTTATAATTTGAAAATTGTTTTTGATATTGGAATATTCTACGTCAGAATCTATGGGGTCGAGGACAACATTACGTTTGTCGTAGCAGACTTCATGGCACTTGCTCCGGCTTTAAAGGGTGATATCGTCTTTCTTAGTCCACCATGGGGAGGACCTGAGTATGCCAAAGTAGCTACCTTTGATCTCAGGACTATGATTCCAATGGATGGGATTAAATTGTTTGAATTGGCTCAAGACATTTCTCCAAATATTGCTTATTATGTCCCAAAAAATGTTAATCGAGATCAGGTGAGCCAGCTTAAATTTATGCTACGAACTATTCTCATTGAATAAGTTGTAATTAGTGAATAGTTCCGTGTAAGAATCTGAGAAAAGGTTTACATTTAAACATTAGCTGGCACAACTTTCTGGTCCTGGCAATGCTGTCGAAATTGAGGCTAACTACTCGGATGGTCACCTTAAAGCCCTCACAGCATACTACGGGGAGCTCATCGCTTAGCTTCTGAGCTTCTGTCGAATAAGGACATTCCGTGTACCTCAATCACAAGACTAATTTTTGTAATTAATTAATTTTCATATTAGTTGGATTCTAGGTACTTTACATAACTAGCCGTAAGTATTATTTTGTTATTTTGACTTCCAAGGAAGCGAGAATAAAGTCCGGTGCGACATCCTGTTCTCTTGATAAAGCATCGAATCCACTATTTATGAAAATTAGTAATTAGAATAATGATAATGAAGTGATAGTAGCCGAAGAGCGTCTCATAAAAAGAGTTGGAGTAGAGCCAGGAGTTGGATCCATAATTCATACTCCCCATTCAGCGGTGTCTATATCTGACAAGTAAAAGTGTCGTTGTCATGGTTTTAGCCATCCAAATGACTAATGAAAAATGTTGTTTCATTTGAACAGTTGACATGGAGGTGTGTTTGCACTTGTGCGGCTACATTAATACGTGTTACATCATTTTGCCGCATTCCAATAGATTCTGTACAAGGTATCTTGGTGCTCTGTGTCCTCAAAGTTCAGCTTCTGTGTAGCAAAGCAGTTGACGAAAAGGTGACACTACAATGGTTGGACACCGTGGAGACGTCGACGTTGCAAACTGGAGAATTCTTCACAAGGAACCAGCAGTTCTTGATCAAGAAATGATCATTGACGCCATCAAAAAAGCACTTCCAAAGGGAAATGAGGCAAAGGTAGCTTTGCGTAATAGCGATTCGGAGATTTTCTTAGACAATTAAGGTTATTTTATATAATTAATAGTATGCAAAGGAAGCTGGAATTGACCCCAAGAAAGCCGATGTTCTGGCCATAGAATTTCAAAGTAACTTAAACATTTAATGAATTAAAAGTCACCAACATGACTGTCTTGCTAAATTATTACGTTTCAATTTGCAAAACCGAGGTATTTCCCAAATCGCCAATATTTCGCACATGATTCTTCTGAAGAAGCTAACGCTGAGTAATAATGTCATCAATCGAATCGTGGGCCTCGACACGTTGGAAAATTTAGAAGAACTGGACTTGTCATTCAATTCAATTAAAAAGCTCGAGGGCCTTGACCATCTTCCTAAACTCAAAATTCTCAATATTCATCGAAATCTAATTTCGATGATTGAGAACCTTGACGAGGCGTTACGGCTCGAAGTGATCGTAATTTCGACCAATGGAATTAGAACTTTTGAGGACATAAGGCAACTTCGAAGACTCGTACGACTCCGAGCACTGGGTTGGTCTTTGGATATTTAAATTCAATTGGAAATTTGTCAATTTCAAATTGCGTTTAAATAAATTCATTATAGAAATCGGAAGAGTACAACCTAAAAATTCTTATTAGTTCTAGAAGGCAATCCAATATGCGATGAAGCGGACTATCGGAACTTTGTTGTTGCCCTTCTTCCTGACCTCTTGATTCTGGACTACATTCGTGTTAAACCCAGTGAAAGGTCAAGTCCTGGGGTAACGCAGTTCCAGCAGAAAGTTAAAGCGATCGCTGATATCGAAGATAGTTCACGGCGTCGCGCTTCTGTGGTGGAAGCCGATGAAGAGCTCCAGAGAGTATATAGGGATGCGTTTGCCGATGGCCTGGATAGTGACGATTTCAGGAAAGCTCTAACTGAAAATGACACTGAAATGGAAATGATAATGAAAATTCCAGGAATCGATGACATTCAACAGCCTCTCCAGGAATTGATGTCACGGACATGTCACGAACTTTTTGTGAAGGCCATGCGCGCATACACGATGCGACAGAACGAATACAATGCGGTAAGGCTTATTTCTGCCTTTCCAGTATGTAGACAGCATTACGGTTCTTTTTTTTCTTAGTTTACTACCGCCGTGAAAGAGGTTAAGGACGAAATAATTAGGCACGGTCGAGAATTGACGGAAGAGTTTCTTCAATTCTCGGAGAAGGCCATGGAGAAGCTGCGACCTCTAATGGCACAGCTCGAGCTTCGAGATCGAATGAACGGCGGAACTGAGTTCAAGGACGGCAAAGTCCCCCCTGACTACTTGCAATTGCAAGAGGAGCTAACTACAAACGTTTTGGCTTATGTCAAGAAATTGCATAAGTTGTGGTACTGCTTGATCACAGCGGAAGTGGAGCTCAACGAGCAAATAATGGAAGTGGGGCAAGAGCTTGAAAGGTAATAGAATATATCAAATGTATGGAATACAAATATTCCAAATAATTGCACTAATATTGCAAAAAAAAATCTCACAAAAGTATTGCATCTGCTTACCAATCCGTTTTTCATATATAAAAAAACGATTTTCTTTAAAAGATCTTTGAGAGAACTGATGATAGATTGGATAGAAGATTTACGTGGATACTTTGCTAAGATTCGTGACGTTCAATTGCAGCTTCACGAACAATTGAACGAATCGCTTGTAAACAATGGTAAATATGATTTAGCTAAGATCAGCTAGTAGAATGATTACTAATATTGAACTAAATTTCAAGGTGAATTTCGGACGAGTGACCCCAATATTCCTGAGAATTTGAAGACATTGGTAGTGAATAAACAGGCCCTCGGAGCAGTACTTCAGGCCTCCCATGACCGCCATAATGCTGTAATTATTGGAAAGGAAGAATCGCTCATTCTGAATTTAAAAAATTGGACGGAAACGTCAATGGCCGGCATTAGAACGGATGAAGTGGATCGATCTCGACGTCGAATCTGTGAAATTAGGTTGGTTTCAAATAACGACGCTATTTTATTAATTTTCATACTAAATCCGATGTTTTTTTTTGTCGACAGCCATTTTGCAGATTACCATTACGGAATTCTGAAGGCGGCAAAAATGATTTCGCATTGTTTAGGCGTCATTCCTCCAGTTCGCGATGATCAAAACTACATTCCAACAAGAAAGGAGCTCAAGCAAAGAAGACGTGCCCGTACGTATTTGTTCTAAAAATCAAATGAATTTTCATTCAACAATTGTTTGATGGACTGTTTAGGAAGACAAGAAAGGGAGAATCAGAAGAATAACGCCGGATCCAGAGTCAGTGGTTTACTCATGCTGTGCTGGGCTGTGCCCAGTGCTTAAGCAAAATTCACGACCCAGAGTTGC
>VYYI01000361.1:0-33697 GCA_021029175.1 Bilobella aurantiaca | reverse complement strand
CCACAACGGAAATCCTCGTTAATCCTTCACCTATGACTGGAGCCTGAGTTTCCCTACATAGGAATCTCCCTCAAGGGCGTGGGCCCTTGATGGGAAACTAATTTGGACGTGCTCTGTTGTGGTGTACAAAACATCTTCCATTCGTCCAAAGGGCCACTGACTCACCTTCTAGAGGCAATTCTCCATTTGAGAAGCAAGAAAAAACGAGACGTTGTAGCAAGAAGGTTGTCCAAAGTTATTTAAGTGCCTAACCACTTTTGTTTAATATTTTAGATCACGGATCTTGGCTTTTTGGAAGAGAAGATTCCGCATGCAGAACTTCCTCATCGTCATTTTCCAGAGCCTCTGGAATTTTATTATTTACGTTCCAACACTAATTTGACCCAAGTTTTCAAGAAATAGAGCCCTGGAACCAGCAGCATCACGCGCTTCGCTATTTATAGTCTGTCTTCTTCCTTCGCCTTTTCCTAAATAGGCCGCCCATGATGAAAATGGTTCTAATCTAATTCATTCTCCCTTTAAATTAGGGATGCCCCGGTGCATCGGCAATCCGATGCATCGGCCGCCGATTCAGCGTTTTGCCGATGCATCAGAATCGGCGATGCAGAGGCCTGCATCGGCGCCGATTCAGCCGATTCAGACCGATGCAGTAGTAATTGCTAATTTCGAAAATTGCTAACAACGATTTTATTGCAAATCTTAATTTGAAGTATATTAGTATTCAAAATTCAGTGATCAGAGAGATTTCTGTTGAGAAATGTCAACATTTCTCCATTTTTTGGTAATAGTCGACTCCGGTGGTCCTCATAAATTAATCCTGCTGTAGAAAAGAGGCGTTCGCTATACACGGAACTTGCTGGAGCTGATAAGTACTTCATAGCCAATTTAGCGAGCCTAGGGTAAATCAGCTTATTGTTCATTTTCTTTTGCAATTTCCGAAAAACAATCCCACAATGAACTGTGCACTTCTGAAACTGGATTATGGAGTGAAGTAGAGTTTGGAGTATACTACTCCAGCATTCGTTGTGTTTTCGTCTTCTGTGTTCATTTTCACTAGTTCTTGAATAATCAGTGATTTTAATTTATCTTGTGATTCCGGTTTGGTAAAACAAAGCTTAAACCGTGGCTCAAGAAAAGTTGCCTTTGTATAATTTTCTTTTTCATGTATTATTGTAGGCAAACACTCTGAAGACCTATTGGTTTATTAAGTAGCGTATTAGCTACTTTATGGGAACGTTTTGTCCGTCCGTCCGTCCGTCTGTCCGTCCGTCCGTCTGGTTGCGCGATAACTTTTGAACAGGTTAACTTTTTTGAAATCTGTTTGCGGGAAAATTTTCTTAGGGTCAAGAGAGAGGCCAAGTTCGAAGATGGGTTATAGGGGTCATACCCTTCACCCTTATTTTGGCGGCCCCCTAAATGACCCCCAAATCCGAAGAATCGGTTTGGTCGAATTTTTGCTAGTTTTGCATGAAACGAAAAGTTAGGATAATTTCAAGCACCTATATGACCCCCTACCCTTCATCCTTTGTATCAATGACCCCTACATGACCCTTCAATCCGAAAAATTCGATTTTTCGGATTTTTGCGAGTTTAGCATATGACGAAAAGTTATGATGTTTTCAAGGACCTCAGTGACTCTAGACCCTTTCCCCTTATTAAAATGACCCCTAAATGACCCTCAAAACCAAAAAAACGTAAATTCGGGATTTTGATAATTTTTGCATAAAATGAAAATTTACCATGTTACCATATATAAAATGGAAGGTTATGATGGTACCAATGACCCAGCTGACCACGGACGCCTTTACGCCAAAAGTGCGATGACCCCGAAAAGGATCCCCAAAATTGAATATTCGGATTTTTCGGATTTAAAAAAAAAATTCTGCCTAAAATTAAATGCTGTGCTGGTAACCAATAATCCAGATGACTCCTGACCCGTTTCGGGCAGTGTGATGACCGTCTAATTGACCCTCAAAACCCAAAAATCGGCCTTTTCAGGGTCTTATTAGTCAAGTTCATTTGCATTAGTTCAATACGCTACTTATGTTACGTGCGTTTGCAACGGTTTATTTTGCACATGCACAACGTACGGCTCGAAAAGCAATTTGAAAAGTTAGAGCTGGTTACATAATTATCAACTGTTTCAGCTGTTGTTAAACGTTACAAAATCATTAAATAGTGTGAGAACTTAATCACAATTAGTTAATTGCAATTAAAACTTGAGAATGACGCAACCTATAATTATAAATGTTGGAGGTCATAGACATCAACTTTAGTCATCAAAAGCCTTAATTATCATTATAATTAGTTAATTGTCATTAAAATTAGTTAATTGCCATAAATAATTAAGTCATGTAGTGCATGTTATATGAGAAATTGTAGGTTTCAATGATCGCTGAAACCGAATTTACCCTCAGAATCTGAAAAAAGTCGACGCAGTTAGTTAATTACAATTAATATTTGAATTTAATTTGTTTTAAGCAACCAAATTTGCAACCGATCATATTAAATTCTTTGAGTTTATTATTTAAGAGTTAATTGTTTTTTTAAATGGTATTTAAAACTCCAGTTTTTATTTTTGAGTTTCCCCTCTCACTTTCCTTTCATGGGATACCCCGCACGACTTTGACCAAAATTTGACTTCTGCAGGCTACACCATGACCACCAGAGGTCACGGATTGCCATTTTTGAACTCCCCTTGGCATTAGCTGTCAGGGGATACCCCACACGACTGACCAAAATTTGACCTTTGGTGACCTCTACAGGCCATACCATGACCTCCAGAGGTCACGGATTGCCATTTTTGTACTCCCCTTGGCATTAGCTTTCAGGGGATACCCCACACGACTTTGACCAAAATTTGACCTTTGGTGACTTCTACAGGTCACCAAAGTCACCAATATAACTTGAACTTTTTTTTATTCTGCCGCAAAAGCGGTTTACGTAACATGACCAAAATTCGGTCCACAGTCTGTTAATCGTTCCGATTCCTTATTTTATTCAGTAGTCATTACGAGACGTAGTTTGTGTACGACACCCTGCCATAAGGCCCATGCTAAGAAAATAAACCAATAGGTCTTCAGAGTGTTTGCCTACAATAATATTTGCTGAAATCGCTTTAGAAGTGAGGCCCTCAGCGTTTCCTTCATAGTGTTTACTCCGAAATGAAGGGTTGACTCCTTTTCCAAGTAGCGGAGAAGTACGCTTACGCTTGGAATAGCCTCGGAAATAATGTACTCATTTTTGTTCATAAGTTTAGTGATTTCTTCAAAAGGCTGCAGAAGTGCAATTGTCCCGCTAAGGAGTTTCCATTGGTTTTCCGACTTGCTTACCGTTGCTATTCAACTCTACTGATTCAGCGTGATCCTCCTATATCTCGATTACATTTACTGATTCTGCCATAATTTCTTTAAGCTTGAACTACGAATTAATTAAAGCTACAAAACTACAACTTGTAAAATCTTAATTGAAATTTTACAAACTTTACGAAAGAGAAGTGAAAAATTCTCTTATCTTTGAATTTTCGCATGTTCGCGCCTTCTGCTCATGTGCGCGGTACGACCGATGCATCACCGATGCATCGGCGCTGCCGATGCATCTGAATCGGCGATGCGGGCAAAACGCTGAATCGGGGCATCCCTAAAATTTATAATTGTTTGTCACTTACAGTTGACCCTTGCCGGCGAGCATTTGTTTAGACTGATTTAATAGTGGCACGATGAGCTGAATAGGAAGACTTCTGATAGTATTCATTATCATTTCTTCGTCGTTGCGGGAGAGGACTGATTGCAAGATCCGCGCGTCCTTACTATGCAGGCCCTACAAAGTGTTTTCCATTGATAATTCAAAACTGCAGTAAATTTAAGTTTACTACAATGTACCTAGCACAATAATTGTTAAATACGTTTTGAAACAAGCCTTACTTGACTTAGCAAATGAGATAAATTATTTTCTCGAATTCCTGTGCTTGTCGCAGCGATTGTTAAATTTGTCAGCCTGTCCTCCATTGGGAGCTCTCCATCTTCTGCTTTCGACTCCGCAGGTGCAGTCCCTTTCTTCCGTTTCTTTGCCTTCTCACCAACTATCGCACCATCATCCGTTCCTGGTTGCAAGTGTTTTACGTCCTCCGGTATCTCAACACAATCTTTTTGGGTGTTTCTTGATTTTGACTTCTTTCCCAGTGAGAACACATCTCTTGTTACGGATTGCTGATTTTGAAGACTGGAAATCTCCTAAATCGCAATCGCACGCAAAGCAATAAACAATCACATACTTCATACAACCCACGAAGTAATTTCGTATTGGCATAAATAGGAATAATTCCTCACAAAATATTCGAAACGTAAACTTGTCCAACTGCCGTAAGCACCCATTACTGCTGCACGTTCAGTTTGCTCGGGTAAAAACGATGCTAAAATGGGTACATTTTTCGTGGGGTCGGATGTCTCCATAATCCGTAAACTATGTTGAACCGAAATAGGTTTTTTGGTAGGTCCATTCAATTTGTGCTGAAACAAATGCAGTTGACCTTTTTGGGTTACGACGCTTACTAAGGCTCTTCCAATATCGTCCACTGTGAGGCTAAAAAACTTTGGATTTTCTGGAATCGACAAGGAAGCGATCGAATTCTTCTCCACCGAAGACCTAATTAAAATAAAATTAACTTTTAGCTTGGCGAATAATATAATGTTCCACGAAAATACACCGCACGAATTCACCAACCATATTTTCAAGAATCGTTCGCCTTGACCCATCGTGATGAAGTAGTTTGTGTGAGGGACTGATTCTAACTGAACAATTTGATTTGCATGTCCAGTGAAAGATAAAACAGCTGTCTTTGTTTTCAAATCCCATAAAGTGATTCCCTGTCCAGCACTGAGCAAATTGTCATGAAATACTTGGACAGAGCTTAGTCCCGACTTTGATCCCTTCCAACGCCTAGAATTTAAGAATTCAATAACTAATTCAAAAGTAATTCAGTCAAGAGTTGCATCTAGAGAATATTGGCCGCACCTGGTTGGAACGGTACTCCCCACGTCAAATTCAAGTATATAACCGTCCTCTCCACAAGAGTACATTGCCAACGAAGTCAAGCTCCAAGCAATACCAGTAACTCTCCCTGAATGAACTTCTTTAGAATGGGCTACCAGCTCGGCATGTGTCACGTCATAGAACAGAAGTGACCCGACCGCTGTCCCCATCACGACTGTCTCAGTATGAGGCAAAGTTTTCCGTTTCTTCTTGACTTTCTCCTGTTTCAAATAAAGAATATTACTAACCTCGCAATTAGCGTTACGCAATGCCAATAATGCTGTTAATAACTATCTTAACCGTAGAAGAAGCCGGTGCCCATTCCAAGCTGGTACAAGTTGCGGACAAATGTGACGACGGTGTGAACTCATGCTTCAGCGTATTTGTAGCTGTTTCCCATATTCTTAGACGACCGTCCGTGCCTGAAACTGCTGCGTACTCTCCGGAGGAAGAGAAGCGAAGACGCTCCATCGCTGATTGACACTTGTTTGTAAAAGTACTAGTTTATTCTGGCGCCTGCACCGATCCGTCGATCCGAGCACCGAAGCTCGTGTTTCGCCAACCGATTACACGGTTAATTAACAGCGGTGGATTAATTCCAAGCAAACTTGAATTGAAATTAAGGAAAAAATAAAATATCACTAATTAATTAGTTTTATTATGTACTTCGTTGAAAGCACGTTTCTTCCTTGATTCTAAACACCTTGCAAAAAATTAGAGAATTTCTTCAAAAATTAAACACAAAATTCCCACGCAAAGGTCACGTGCATACCATAAGAGAGACAAAAATACCGGCGAAGTTGTTACTTGTTCCTACTATTTTTTAAGCCACGACAGTCAGACATATCTTCAGACGCGTACGCTATTAACTCGCAGCCATGTGCGAGGATCACTCAACATTTCTTGGCAGCGCAATATAATTGGTATCATCCTCTAACACTAGGTTCGTTTAAATGCCTCACTGTAGACTTAGCTAGTTAGCCTAAATCAGCCTGAGCACAGCCTCGAGCACAATTAAGCTATAGTTAAAAGCTGGTTTCGGAGACACTGGGTAGAGGGGTCTCGCCTCTGAGATCCCGCCCGGAACAGTTCTAAGGGGGTGGATCTCAACGAAGGATTGCGTAAATTGATACCCTCTTGTTAGGGTATTTTTGGTAAATTCTAAAATTGTAGAGAACGTGAGTAGGCCAAGGGAAATTTCTAGAAACAGTGTAAACCTTATTTGTCAACAGAGATAATCTTATCTTCCATACTAATGCTGGAGCAACACTATCGTACTAAACATGAGGCATAAGTGTTTTAAAAAGCCGCGGTGTTTTCCTCCGAAATGATATGATCTTTCCAAAAATGGAATAAAATCGAACTTTTACCGAGGAAAAGTATGCAATTTTCTCGAAAAACAAAATTCTCGCAAACTGGGGAGATCGGCTCGCCTCAGTTTGCGATGCATCGCCGTCTAGTACGATGCACTCGATCTTCGTTGCGAGAAAAATTTGCGAGAGCTTCCCCTCCAGATGCGTGGAGTCCAGACTGTAGTGAGCTTATTTAAATTTGAATTTTAAAATTCGCGCTGATATCGAACTGCATTACATATTTTTTGCTTTTTTGTGAAGTATAAAGTCACGTGACTTCCCCCGTTCGATAAACTTTGCTTGCATGCCGCCCGCCCGCGCCGTGCTCTTTATAAAACTTCTTCAAAAAAATATCGCTCTTTCTTTCACTTCACTCACACCGTTTTTAAACGATACAGTGCCGTCCATTCCTCTCTGCTGGATTTAGCCTTTTCGTTTTGTGCAGCGTTTTCCAGCCCTAAAGCCTATTCTCTAGCGAAGCGTTCACTTCTTCTGCACCAAGTTTTACAGTTAATTTACTGGTAAGCAAATTATTTATTTTCCTGGAGCCTCGTAATAAGTAGAAACAGACGACGGCACGGTAAGTAAACTCAACGAACCTACAACAATGTACTGCATGAAGGCATGTTTGCTTGCAGACATTGTATTGAATTCGTCCCCCCCCCCCATTTTTTGACGTAACTGGTTAACGTTTTGATATTTTCATCTTTCATGGTCAGAAGAATCGAAAGTTTCCTTGCGCGAAAACAAACCTAAAAATAATGGTTTGAAGAATCGAAAGTTTCCTTGCGCGAAAACAAAGCTAAAAATCTTAGGGGAATACCCTTTGTAATCTAAACGATACACCGACAGCAATGTTTTTCTTCAATTTATTTATTGCTTTGGTTTTTTAATTGAATTGTAGTTTATTTTATTCATAGAACAAAGACAGTGATCATGGAAGTTGACGCATCAGCTTCGGCGACGTCGGGAGTGGAAGTTGCAAAACAGAATGGTGTAGAACATTTGGCTGTCGATGAAATGACATCCAAGGACTACTACTTTGATTCGTATGCTCACTTTGGCATACACGAGGAGATGCTCAAAGATGAAGTTCGTACAGTCACATACAGAAACTCGATGCTGTACAACAAGCATCTTTTTGAAGTAAAAATGTCGTTCCGTTTGCGTTGGAGGATTTAATTGGTTGCAGATAATTGAAATGTGTATTTATAGGGTAAAATCGTCCTGGACGTTGGATGTGGCACTGGAATTCTTTCGATGTTCGCAGCTAAAGCCGGCGCCGCCAAGGTTATTGGCATTGAATGTTCCAACATTGCACAACATGCTGAAACCATAGTTAGGACTAACAAACTGGATCACATTGTTACGATCGTCAAAGGTTAAACTTTAACATGATTTAGGTATGCCATTTACTGGACCATTGGTTCAGTGCCTATTCAGAGATTCATACTTATTGTTCTGTTATTTAGGAAAAGTTGAGGAGGTTGAGCTTCCTGGTGGGATTGAGAAGGTTGACATCATCATTTCCGAGTGGATGGGATATTGTCTGTTCTATGAATCGATGCTGGAGACTGTTCTTTTGGCACGTGATAAGTGGCTTAAACCTGGTGGCCTACTTTTTCCAGACAAATGTGCTTTGTTCATAACCGCTATTGAAGATCGCCAGTATAAAGATGATAAGATCCACTGGTGGGATGATGTCTATGGCTTCGACATGAGCTGTATCAAAGGTGTCGCAATTAGGGAGCCTCTTGTAGACGTCGTCGACCAGAAAATGGTAATTCGAGTCGAAGTTTTCCAACTTCGAACTCTACCGTCCCAGTCAACTTATATTTTTAATTTTTGCAAGTTCCTCGACCTTTCCGTCTCCCTGCAGTCTGTCCATACAATTTAATTTGTATAGAAGACAATTTGTACATCGTTTCAGGTTGTTACGGACCACGCCCAGCTTATGGAAGTTGACTTGAACACCCTCAAGAAAGAGGATTTGGCATTTGATGCACCATTCAGGTTGACAGCTCGTCACGACGACTATGTCCATGCTGTAGTGACCTTTTTTACTGTTGACTTTTCCAAATGTCATAAGCGAATCGGCTTCTCCACAGCTCCAGAGGCTCCTTACACGCACTGGAAACAGACCGTTTTTTATTTGAATGACTATGCTACAGTCAAAAAGGTCAGTTCAATGTTAATGATTTGCATTGAATCGTTAACCTATACCACCATTTAAACACTATAATCAAAATTGTGTTGCTAAACTGTCACTAAACCCTTAATCTTGCTTGCCATAGGGCGAGGAGATCACTGGAGTCTTCTCATTGAAGCAAAATTCCCGCAACAACCGTGATCTCGACTTCAAAGTGAAAATCGACTTCGAGGGTGATCATAGTTCTCTCCATGAAGATAATAGCTATCGCATGCGCTAAGGCAACAACCAGCGCAGCGCTTCCTTGGTCTGTATTAAGAATTCTCTCGGTCCTGTTTAAATGTATCGGTGTTAAGCAAAGCTAAACCGCAAAATTAGAGTAAGTTTTAAGATATACTAAAGCCAGGAAAGCATCTACCTTCCTCAGTTGAGATTTTGTTAAAAAAATATTTAATTAGGATAGAGAGACAGCTTATGTAGTTAAAAACGGTTTTGACACGAACTATAAATTCTTCCAGCTTTATTACAAAATTGTGTTTCTTGTTTGAATTTCATATTATTTCTATAATATTAAATCAACCTCGTAAGGGTTGTGTTTGACTTAGATGGAGTTTCGCTGTCTTGAAATCAGTTCGCAGTGAAACAAAGTTCATTCGGATTGACGGATCAAGCAAAACCTGCAAAAAGTAAATTATTTTGCATCAATTTTAATCCCTAAAATCCAGAACTAATTGTCTTACTAATTCTTCACGGTTAAAATACATGTTGAGTTCTGATGGCAGGATTAAAAGAAGGTTGCACAGTGCGTGCAAGGTGTCGAATAAGGTGTTGAGTAACGGACACTTGAATTCTCGAATACACTTTCTGTATTCCCCAACATCACATGTTACATTTAAGGCACCTATTAGAAAACATAGAATCAGAGGCGTTTCTTTTTCGATATTTTTGTAAGCTGTTATTACCAACAGAACTATATTCGAAGCGGAGGAGATGTTCGTAGATTACACGATGGAAACGTGTTCCGAGTTCTATCAAAATGGTTTGGATGTTCTTCCCATCCATGGAGTCTCTCATTTTCTCTACTTGTGTGGTGATGAATTGAATAACTTTTGTGCACGCCTGCCGAATTTTAATTAAGTACTACATTAGATCAGGTAATGAAATGGTGAGTAGAAATAGGCAAACCGGAGAAATCAAATTGTTCCTCTTCTCCATGTCATTGAATGAGTCTGCTCGAAAGAAGTCTTTTTGGCTGTATTCGGTTTGTAGAATTACTTTCACCCATCCGATAATCGTTTCCAAAGAACGATCAATTCCAGCATCAAGTTTCCCTTCGATCTGTTCGAGCACCAATTTCTTTCCTTCCAAGCAGTCCGAAAGTACTGGAGTGGCTCTAAATTTAAAAATTAAACATGAATAATTCATCAAAATTAACATAGTCTTAGCTTTGTAATATCAATTTACTCTACAAGAGGAAGAAGCGATTCAATAAATTCCTTCTCGTATAGGTGCACAATAGCGTTACATCGTTTGACAATATCAAAGAAGTATATTACAGGTTGACTTTTCGCTTCCGGAATCGGTATGCCTTCAAGACCTAATTCAAGCGCATAGTTTACATGCTCACGAAGAAGTGCGCTGGTGAGAATGTCCAGAATTTGTGAAGCATTTGTTGGAACTTCTGACTTTTTCGAGAGAAGATTACAGCGAGAATAAGCAACTCGACTTTCTTGAAGCAAGTTAATGGCAACCTCTTCTGACAAAAATGTTTCGCCACCAAAATTCTCAATTTGAGCAATATTAATGTTAGCTCTGGTTCCAATGACTGCTTGTAAATCTCTTCTGATATCTTGAAAGCTACCAATTTAAAAGTAATGTTTGAAATTAGTTAGTGATGCAACACCCCATAATACCCAATAATTCTTGAATACTTCTAAAATTTAGAAAAATTTCAGCGAATATTTAAGGAATAAACGTACCTGGATTGAATATTTCGTTTCTGGTGCCCGAGTGACTCATAGTAGAGTTGCAGTATTCGTGAGCTTTCGTATTGGAGACATTGAATTTCAAGAGTAATGTAGTTGTCCATGTGTTTCCTATAGATCTGCTCTGTGATTTGTTCCAAAAACTGTGTATCAGTCCCGGCATCAAATTCTTTAAGTTGCCGGACAACTTTCTTGGTTTGCAGGTATAGGTGTGAAAGGTTGGTAAGGAATTTCTTTGGATTTATTTTGTCACTATTGTTTCTGTCATATAGCGTGGCAGCAACCGTTTCCTGGATTCGGCCGTGAAATATGTGCATCATAAATTTTCCCATCACATGCTCAGGATTCGGGAATACTTTGTCAATAATAGGCTTGTTGAGCTTGCAAAGTGGTAAAACGTCATCAAATATATCTTTTGACTTAAAACCGCCCTAAAATAACAAAATCAACTTTATTGAAAATGCTTAACAGAAATAGATTAAAAGTTACATTAGCAGAATCACCGGGTCTTATCATCTTACAAAAAATTTAAAAATAAAAAATAATGTCACTAACCAATTGACTCTGCTCGATGAAGGCGTTTATACATTGTGAATACCCTTTGAAGTTGTACAAAATTTGAGCCACCTCTTTCATTCGCTTGATGTCATGAGCCCACTGAGCCCTAGCAAATCCTTCCAGCAGAGATCTCTCGATTTCGTCATATTTTTGGGATATCTTTTCTACAGCTCCCGCATACCTGACGTATATTAACAAAATACAAGTTATTATTTATTAAAATATTGTGAGATAAAATAAAATAAAATAAAGGGAGATGTGAGGACTTTTGTGCAACCTCTATTCTTACTTTGCATTCTCGATTGAACCCGCACTGACAAGATCTTGTGCAACAATCTGTAACTTTTGTATAATTTCGGCTGCCTCAAATAAGCGATCATTGTCCCTAAACATATCAGAAAGAAGAATTGGGCCTGGCTGCAAGAAATCAGTTAAATGCTTCATCAAGCTAGCAGCCTCAGCAGCCCTTTCCCTCGGCAAATTTACAGCTTCCAATTGGTCACCTAAGTGTACAACCTTGGTCGCAACCGAATTAACCTGTTGAAAATTAAATTGAAATCAGTAAGAGGCGTCATAAATCCATAATTAATAAATTAATCATTTCATCTATATTCATAAAATATATTTATAAAATATAAAATATCTCGAAACTGATCTGACCTTCTTCTCTAAATTCGACAAATCTTCATTTGCGGACGCATTCCTGTTGAGGAGCATAACCAAGCGATTTCGGAGATGTTGTTCTTCACTTGCAAACGAATTTTCCACTTGAACGCATTTGAGGCGCTGAATTTCCAAAATCGCGTTGAGTTCGCTAATTGCTTCTGAAAAGCTATCGGTGAGTTTGTCAGGGTCAAATTCTCCGGAAGTGACGGTTCTCCAGGCTAATCTTTCAACGAATTCCTCAGGTGAGAAAAACTCTTGCTCCATTTCACGCCGATACTCCCCCATTTCTCAAATATCCAGGCAACGACAGAGTAAATTCTCCGGAAGTGACGGTTCTCCAGGCTAATCTTTCAACGAATTCCTCAGGTGAGAAAAACTCTTGCTCCATTTCACGCCGATACTCCCCCATTTCTCAAATATCCAGGCAACGAGTAATGTGAATGTCCAATCAACGAAAGAAATTTGAGAAACTTCAATTTGAGTATATCGAAACTACCGAAAATAAATAAGCTACCCACAAATTGGTTTCGTATCCTCAACACGTCATGAACATGCCCTGGCCCTACCTGCAATTAAAATTTACGGTTGGATTTCACCGAAGGGGGGCCAAAATATCAGAGACGTTGCGTAGCCAGAAGATTAGGTTTCTCTGCTCGAAAACTTTAAAACCTAACCTTCTTATAAGGGAAAATCTGGTTGTGGCCCCCTTTCGTTGAAATCCAACCAAAATTTACATCAATCAATTAACTTCTGGGATTTGCATTCCGATCCTGTACTTTTACATTGTACATTGTATGATGATACTCATTAATCTAAATGCTGACTTCCTTTTGAAATTTTAATTTCGAACTCTACGAACAGAATGGAAATGGAGCCCTTCTCTTTTCTGTCTTTCTGTAACACTCGCAAACAAAGCGAACCCTTCGCTTCAACCTCTCGAGATTACAAGATTAGGAAAAAATGTAGTATTGGGGCAAAGCCCCAATACTAGAGTGTTATATGCTACTAGACTAATTGAAGGTTGCTGAGTTCGAATCTGCAATTAGATTGGTGCGGTCTCGTCAAACAAAAAAGTTATGATTTTTTGAAAAGTTTAACTTTCCATGCCAAATGTATACAATTTATAAAAAAAAATTGTGGAATTTTTTTTTTTAAACCTAAACCTAAACCCAAACCAAAACTGTTAACCCTAAATTAAACCAAACCCAAACATAGACATACGAAAAATTTAAACTTAAGTTAGAAAAAAATCAGAAAATGTGTAATGAATTTGGCATGGAAAACTAAAATTTTAAGAAATTTATAACTTTTTTGTTTGACGAGACCGCACAAATCTAATTGCAGATTCGAACTCAGCAACCTTGAATTAGTCTAAAAACATATATAAATGTACAATCGGGGCTTCGCCCCGATAGTACATTTATACCGTAAAGACTCTGTGTGAACCTTCAGCACAGTAAATAACTGTCGTTTACGACTCAAAATTTTTAATGTTGGTTTTTAGAATACCGGCTATATTTCTAGCCGTATTTGCGGAAGCAAGTAATAGGAGCTATAAAATAGGAGCTAAAATAAGGGGCCTAAAATTCAGGGCCTAAAGAATAGGAGCTAAAGAGTAAAAGGAGCTAAAGCGAAAAAGAGCCCAAAATAAAGGAGCTAAAGTAAAAGGAGCTAAAATAATGAAAATAAAAAATTGTTTATACAAATCCCAAAAACATGATATTAACTGGAGCTCATTAGTAGGCCACAGAGACAGGTGTCCTATAAAAATGTTGCTAGCCTTAATAAGATGTACAACTTTTGTAAAGAACAGTTTTCAGGTTGTTTTAGAACGATACTTTTAACATTGAACTTTGACCCAACAAAGAGGTTACTTTCGGAAACATATTTCCAAAGACCGTATAGAGAAAGGGTTTGCATTACCGGTAACCATCACCTGTAATTATCGCTAATAACCGGTAATTTTCATTACCGTTGCCGTAAGAAATCTTGTACTGTTACCGGTAATGTAACCGAAATTTTGCTATCCAAACACAACAAGAACTTAACTTTGAATAATCAAATTTAAAGCATTGCTTTTTTTTAATTTTTTTCTGAGTAAGTTCCTTTAAAATTATATAGATTTAGTTATACAAATATAATACATAATACTACATATAAATTCAAACAGAATTATTGTTTGTGTTTGACTATATTGTAAAACTATATTTGGCATTTTGTTTAAGAAATAGACATTGTATCACCCTACTAATTGCATATATGTTTATGAATATAAATTTGACAAATTGGCATTTTTGAAAAAGGTGGTTTTTTAATTAATTTAATTAAACTGAATAATCTGGCTCAGAATCTTCGACATCAGGAATTGTAAAAATTCACTAAGCTTGTGCCTTTTCTCAAAACTTAACAGTTAAACTCTTGTTCATATTGTTTACATTTCTCGAGTTGCAAGACAAACTTTACAAAATATTCGTGTATTCTGTATTCGCGTATTACAATTCAATTTATACCGTTACCGAATAACCGGTAATGAAACCAAGAATTTCCGGTAATTTACCATAACCGGTAATGGTTTAACGTTACCGGTAATGCAAACCCTAATAGAGATATCTTCTGTAGTCTTGTGGATGGACGGACAAAACTAAAACATAGACTTGCTTTTGCTCTGCTTCTCCTAATCAAAAAATAGATTCTAAATAGTTATAATAGGTTTGGGATTTTAATAGATTTATTTAAATCATTTAAATAATGACAATTTGAATTATTATTATTGTAATCAAACTCTTTCATAAATTAAAAATTAATTTTGCTTAATCACCCAAACATAGTATTATTTATTCAGAACTTTTCGTAAATTCGATTGTATGTATCGTTTATTTGACATTAGGCATAAGCCACAATCAACACGAGTTGCAGGTTTCACATGTGTTACAATTTTTTTTAAAGATATTAGTAGTAATAGTATAAGTTACAAAAATTATTTGGCATAGTTCTAATTAGTATTAGTTTAAGTATTAGTTACGCGGTGCTCGCTTGTAGTATGATTGGGTGGTTGGGTCATATGAATTTAAATGTTTTAAAATTATTAGATGAAACAGTAATCAGTAAATTTACAGTTGTGACAACTTCTATAAGTACACTAAACTGCAAGTATTTTGAAGCCGAACACTTATTGAATAGTTAAAAACTTGGAAGGGTTCAGTTTTGTGCAGTATAAATTTCAAAGTTAAAAATTAGTTCAAAACTATTGGTTAAAAATAGGCGTTTGAATGTTCTAAAAGTTGTTTCGTGGTCGTTACGTGCATTAGTGACAAAGACGATTATGTGCGTTTTGTTGCTTTCTGCCAACGGGTGCATGGGTATCATTCCATTTGCGAGGCGGAAAAACAGGACGAGGATTGTCTAAAATGGAGCCACTATGAAGTTAGTACAAATTTATCTTTGCTTGCGGAAGCTCGCTAGTAGGTTCTAAATAGGGCGAATATTTGGTTGTCTCCTGTTGTATGTTTGTAACAGGGAGCCGACTACCTATTAGTTAGGATAGTGAGACTCACGCCCCGAGCATGCGCGAAAATGGCATATTTCGGTCACTTCTATTGGGAAACAGCGTTGTTTAGGTTTAGGTTTTCTGTCTCCTGTTGACTTTCGTCCGATAACCTGGCTTGCCGTTTCTTCCAGCGTTCAGTTCTGGTTTTGGCTGTGAGATCTTCGGTTACACAGTAAAGTTCACTTTTGAGTTTCCTCCAGAGATTCAGCGCTTGATTGCTTATTGCCATTGCACTATTTCTATTGAGGAATGTATTGACAATACTAATTAATGTCCACCCAGGCGACCCCTCACCCTAAACCGCTCATACATGCCTCAAAATAATTTCACAAACACTTAATTTTTGCTAAAAATATCCAAACCTAACATAAACCAATCATGTGACGTTTTAATTAGACCTTCCAGTACTAGACCCTATGGCCTATACCCTATCCTATTCACCTAGTTACAACTGTGATAATCAGTAAACAATCGTTGACCCATATAAATAGTAAGCTCTACTTCCAGTGACCATTGTCTTCCAACTTGTATCCAGAATGTAAACCTCCCCGTAATGGACTATATGAACAGGACCTTGATATTTCAATTAATTTAGCCTCCCAGTACTGGACAAAATGGCAAAACTACAAATTAAAAATCGAGAATTAGTTATCCTATTAACTTAATGGACACTTCCCGTAAACGGTAATAATCCATATGAAAAAAACTATAAAACTAAAATTAATTCACCCATTACCTTATGGACATTTTCCTTAACCAGTAATAGACCATAGGGCAAAACTACAAAATAAACTATAAAAAATGATTAGCACTGACCACTTCCATAGGACTTTCATGTAATCATTAGACGTATGTTCATTACCTTGACAACGAACATCTCATGCTTTAACATTTCTACCTCAATCGTCAAAATATGGCCAGGTAGGTTGTAGCAGCATTTCAGCGCATCACATCTATAATAAAATAAGGTACAGGTAATTGTGAAAAGAGGGCCACAGTGCGTCACTATTTGTTTGAAAATATGAGGCAAGTTTGCATTTAAATACTCAATACTGGAGGTGGAGTGTAAATCCAGCGTTTCAATTAAAAAGCTAATTTAGAGCGTTTGTTTAATCCTTACAACTTTCAAAAATTTACACACCGCAATTTTGCAATATTAATTTTGAATTCCATTTGTGCTAATTTTTTTGTTCTGAAAAAAAAATGCAGAAAGTATTTGAAGCTCTTAAATAGAACTACATCGCTTTTTGTAAATTAAATTTTATTGATTAAAACTTGAAATATGGCACTTATAAAAGATTGATTCTGACTTGAAAAGGTTCAAGCTAAAAAGCTTGGGATATCGTCTAGAGGTTGTTTAGGCAAATTCGCAATTGCTTTAGGAATTTTGTGTTTTATTATTTGACTTTGTTAAGTAACTCTACTTTTTCGAACCTAGCTTGTTTACTAAAAACTACACATAAAAAATTTATGGCCAATTAGGCAATTAACATATTAGGTGTGGCAATAGCATGAATTCGCTAACGCGTATGTATTTTAGAACTAGATTGGCTTTGCTTTGTCATTCGAGTTGATTATTTGTCTGCTAAACAATACAACAAAAAGGTGCATAGTGTTCAATATTGAACAAACATAAATAATTTCTGTAAGAAATGAAACAATTTTCGTTGGAGCAAATTGACTGGTCCTACTGCCTTATAAATTATTGTCAAATTTCCCAAACAAGAAAAGTATATTAAACTGGTTTTTTGAGAACTTTAAAAATGATATACCGTGTATCAGATATCGTATTTTTAAAAACAATTTTCAAAATTGGATCACTTCTTGGATTAATCCCACTTGAAAATCCAAAAAATAGAGAAATGGTTTACTCATTCAAAACAGGGTATGGCGTTTGGTGCTTAATTGTAACAATTTTATCTATGTTATTTACACCAATCACGCTAGCTTATTTGATATTTGCCGTTACAGAAGAGTGTAGTGTTGATAAGGAAATGTCAAAAGTCGGATTTATGCTTACACGTAGCTTTATCGGAATCCCTAGTGCTCTATACGCCGGAATATTTTTCTACACTAGACTGTTCATGCGAAGGTAAATTACACTGTTTAGTTTATTCATAATCTACGATGAAAAATTTAAGAACACATATCACTTTCGGTCTACCTTTTGTATAATCATGTGCTTAGTTCTTGGTGTCATTGAAGTTGGAATATTTGGTTGCTTTTTAGCTATTCAATTTAAATATTTGGAAAACGATTCGCCAGTTTCAGAACGTATCTACATTCCAAATATTATTACACTAACTGTTGTTCATCTTAGTATATTTTTCAGCATGATTACTATGATTTTTACTATTGTATCCACTATATGCTTTTCGCAAATGATAGCAAATAGGCTCAACTCTTTAAAATTAGACTCTGAACCTGTTGCTGATTGTTGGATTGGATGCAAGCACAGTAAATTTCAAAGCAATTTCAGTGATTTATTGGAACAGATTAAATTAATTACTAAAATTTTCAACTTATTTAAGTCTACAATTGAGCCACTCCTCCTAGTTACTAGTTTTTAGTTTTACTTTGTATGTTACGGTTCTGGTTTATACGTCGTCGTTGTCTTCTACGCTATTCAAAGAAATCTATGAACCATTTCCCAGGGCATTGCTCGTTATAATGTTGTCGCAATCCTTCAAGTTATTATGCTTATCCAACGTCGGTGAAGTAGTGAAAACTGCTGTAAGAATTTGGACAGTATTTGTTAATGTAGCTAATATTTAGCTTGCATTCAATTCAGAGTCACAACTTGAAGAATACAATTCTGGCGTTGGCTGATGTCGGCTACCCGAGTCAAATCCGGAGAGATTTCTACAACTTAAAACTCCAAGCCTTTGTAATGGACTTCAAACTTACTGCCTGTGGATTTTTTCTATTGAATCGGAGGCAGTTTATTTCGGTAGCTAAACCTGAAACTTGTTTTGTTGCTGTAAAACTAATGAAAATCTGTTTCAGCTTTTAGGTGCCATTGCTGCTTATAATGTTGTGCTGGTGCAATTTCAAAATCCCTAACTTCGGGTTGACAGAGCTAATTGTGTAATATGTTATAAACAACAATCTACGCTATTAATTAATGGGTTATCGATTTATGGGTCAAGTTGCATTTACGCCCAGTTATTAACATTGTCAACTTTATAGTCCTTTTCAATTCTAATAATTTCTGTTACTAAGCCTCAGAGAAAGTTAGTTTTACTAATTTAGTCAGCAATTCAAAGTATACGGTGTTATTACGGATTCTCCGCTTATTTAAATATTCAACAGGTTAGTTAGCGCACTGATTAACTCGGCAAACGCCTTTACGTTCCTCTTATTATAATATCAATTTAATTATATTGAAACCGATATTAGCAACTTTCCTGTAAAATTAGGTGTTTATCTCCACTTTTTGCCTTCTAAAACTATGTCTTTGAATGAAATATTTTTGCTCCATGGACGTCTCAAGGAGTAGGTGAAACCAAAAAAAAATATATAGACGACGACGTAGTATTTTATTTGAAGTGTATTGCGGTGTGGCAAAGTTTTAAATGGGTTGGAATTTGTTGTAGTAATTGTTCAAATATCTGCGGAAATTTATGCAGAATGTTTTGAAACGTTTAATTTATGAATGAAAATTTAGAGGTAAGTTAGAAATATTTCTATGAGTAACAATTAAGTTTTTTTTGGTAGTTATTGAGCGATAAAAAAGTATAAACTCAAACATATTATTAAAATGTACATTTAAATTGAATTTGGTTTTAGTTAATTTCTAAGAAATCAATAAAATGTTGAATAAATTCCGGTTCAGGAAATTTTTAAACTTCAATAGGAACTCAAATGTTTTCGTATAGATCAAAAACTGCATTATTTGCTAATAGTTGGTTCATGGATTAAATATTACGTTGAAATTATTAGCAACTCTCAGGACATGAAGTGCACGCCGTGAAGAATGGGATGGAAGGAGGAGGTAGGGACGGTCGCGAGAGAAAAATGCGTCCTGGAGATGTGCTGGAGAAATGTTGCGTTCATGGCGCTTAACGCCATGGAATCGCCCACTAATGAAGCTTTTAGCAATAACCGTAGTTATACTAATTACAGATTCACCAGCATTAGTGAGGAATATAGACATTGTGTACAATTTGAAAATATGAATCTGGTCTTTTACTAAATTCCACTAAATCCTCTGTGCCTCAAAATCACAACCTGCATTCACCAAAATACGATATTAATTAATAAAAATAGCATACTATATTCCTCTAATTTCCTCGATTTATCAATGACTTAAAATCTTCTGCGGTTTATGCAAATCATTTACATAAATTTGGGTTCACAACAATTGTTATACATAATTCATTAACTTTTGTTTACTCTGCTTCAACCTACAAGCAGTAGACATGACTTTAAACGTTAAATTTAGCAGACTACCAAATCTGGCCGAACTCTTGTTTTAGTAAAGTTTAGAACGTAACGGTGTTAATTTTACATCATGACTGCAAATGAAGTAAAAAACGATTTCCATTTCCCAGTAAGCTGCCATTTTGATTCTCATCGTGGAATGGTATCATCAAATAAATAACGTTTTTACAAACTTACAGAACGAAACGAAACTTATATAAATTCGTCTTTGATATAAATCTCAAAATTTCGATCAGAAACAATTTCTGTGAATAGAATTAAAAAAGCATCTTACAGAAAATTTTCATTCTTATGTAAATATGTCATTATATTTTATTTTTGTTTCTGTCGACTACCATTGCTTGACAAATTTAGTAACCAGTAAGTATGATAATTTTAGCAATGATAACCAGGGTCTACTAAAGTAAGAAAGTGCTGGATATATATTCCACTCACCACTACCACACCACCACTTTTTACTGTGCTGGTTACTGTGCGGGTGCCGGGATTAGATCTCGGCACCTACCCAAGTTAGGACAAGGGTCCTAACCCCCCGGATTACGGGCCTTGGGCTAAAGTGCTGTAAATTTACATTCCTTAATTATAAAAATTTGGTTTAAAAAAAATTAGTTCGATTGAATCTCCGTTAAAGGGTTATTCAAGCATGCCCACGGTTAATAAGAGAAAAATCAAAAACCTTTATTTCAAAAAAGTGGATCAAATTAACCTTCGAATATTGATGATATCATTAAAAACGAAATTGAATCGCATGTATGACCTTGCTTCCTGCACTAGTCAATTGTTTTAAATTTCAAACTGTTCAGTTTCGCAATAGCTCTCAATCAATTTACCACTCACATTAAAGTCAACACCCATTTAAACGCATTCGCTAAATAAATAGAAATACTTAGTTAATATGCAATTACAAACATTATTTGCGTTCCTTGGTTTTCTTTTCCAATCAGGTAAAACTATTTTGTCCTTATTGTGTATTTAATTTTATAAAACAGTCAACCAAAGTTTAGCCTTGTAGCGTTTTTAGCTACTTTAAAGTGTTATGCTAGAAAATTAACAATTGTTGTGAATGAATAACAAGTTACTTTACGCATTACTTCTTTTGGTCCGGGTAGAACTTTACAACAATTTTTTGAAAATTTAAACAACTAATTATTCTCTATTACTACTAATTATAAATCATTCTATATTAGTTAACCAAATAAACAATTTGCAGGAGTTCAGGCTAAAGGAAGGTGTCCAATTCCCCAACCACCAGAAGATTGTCCACCGAAAGAATCAGCAGGACTTAATTGTAACAATTTTCGGCTCGCCAAGTGTGATATTGGTGATACTTGCTGTGCAGATGTATGTGGACAATACTATTGCTTAACTCTATAAATGTGTTTAAGTGGATTTGAAGCTTCAAAAAAATTCCAAAAATGATAAAGTCAAAAATTACTATTAACTTTGACAAAAATATCAATCACCACATACATAAATGATTTTGTTCGCCTTTTTAAGGAAGTATATCAGTTGTTTGTAAAAGTTAATGTAAAGGGGCGTCATTTGACATTCCTGTTGAGCGGCTAGTCAAAATTTATGGAATCTTGTAGGGATATAGTAGGAAGGAGTCATTAGCCTAATAGTATAAAAATGATGGCTCGAATTCTCACATGTCTACTAGGAAAACTTATCCAATCATATCCATGTCCAAATGTAGTATTACAAAGATACGGGCATACACATTCAAGAACTTTTACAAACCAAACCAAATGTAAGGATTGATTTTTTTTTAATTATTTATCGGAATCCCAACTTAAATTAAATGATTCAACAAATAATTAATATTTATATGTATTGGCGTTAATTTTATAACCGTTGCTTTTATATACATTTTTAGTGGATGAGAGTATTGCGGGGACTTTTTTTTAAAAGGGAGTGTTTTTTTTCTGCAATGTACAAATGAAGTGAAATGAAGGTTAAAAAAAGTCAAATAAATTTCCTCCTGTCCTAAGACGCGTTTTATTACCTAGTGAATCAATAAATTCATAAAAGCCTAATGCTACACAATTCAAGACATATGCATTGTGTAGCGGAATTTTTGATGTTACTCCTTAGCTCTACGATGTTTCCTTTATGCAAGTTGCGGCGCAGAGGAAAGCGATTTACCTTAGTTACGTTTGGTTCCGATTTATGGTTGTACTTTTTGGAATTTTTTCATAACTTGTTGCAAAAAATTTCAATAACCAATGTGGACACCGCTGTCATAATTAAAATCAACCATATCACAAACACTGTAATAATTATGTTTGTTTTCAGTACCAACGCTTTGGGATTTTTATAGTCTTGATTTTTATTTATAGTTTTTGATGAGTTTTCAATTTTAGAATAGAGACCTGCTTGAATCACAGATTGTGCTCTTATATGGAGCTAATTTTCACGACCGAAATGGATGGGTTCAAATGTCCAAACAATTGGATACGACAAGTACTCGTCGTTTCCAGCATAAAAATTCCAAGCCAAGAATTGCAATTTATTTACGGTATACAAAATTTAATTTATCTGTCCTGTCAAGATTTCTACATAAGACTTATGAAGTTAAATTCTTCTGACTCAATTAATTTCATAATAACCCGAAAATCGTAGTCCATAAACAATAAAACAAAAAATTAGTTAATATTTTCTGCATTCGGTTCCGAGTTAAATCAAGAAATCAATACAGTTAAAGATATATTCTTTAAATATAACAAAACTAGCCGCATACATGTCCTAAAAAACTAGTTCAAAAATCATAAATATAAATTTTCTAAATGGCTGTCTGCCAATATTTGTTTTTTAATAGGTTGACAGCTAAAATTGCCCTAATATTTGGCTGAGTGATTCGACAATGAACGCAGTTATGTATTTTTTCATACACACCATTATAATTATATACCTTGACAGTAAAATTGCAGTAATGGTTGAAACTCTCCACAATAAATTTTGCCTTTTTTGTATTCCTTAATCAAGCTTTCCAAGGTGTGGGTGATGGGATTTACCGTAACAACAAATTCTCCTCGCAAATTTTCTATTTTAGAACACTCTTTAGTGACGTACATTTTAATACTCCGCACCAAAATTGGCTACAAAGAACTAGGCCGCAGATCCAAAAAATATGTACTGCTGTGCATAATTGGATTGAATCTGTTAATTTACCTTGGTTTTCAAGTTTTCCAGTTCTTCAGGATATCAGTTCATAAGCCACATTGCTCCGAAACAATTGTCGATGCACTTTGGGTGACAGGATATTTTATACTAACGGTATTATATTACAACATGGTAGTTCACCGACAAGAATTCACGGCATTTCTTAATATGCTTCT
This sequence comes from Bilobella aurantiaca, assembly GCA_021029175.1. NCBI lineage: Eukaryota > Metazoa > Arthropoda > Collembola > Poduromorpha > Neanuridae > Bilobella > Bilobella aurantiaca. Next base: position 10,628 of record VYYI01000361.1, on the reverse strand, counting down.
TCTCTATTATGTCAGCTCAAGAGGTATGTAACTATGTAAATTTTAGTTAGAGCTCAACAATAAAGACATTGTATGTGATCAAGTTCTAAGTTGTCCAAAACATTTGATGTGAACTGTTTGTGCTTGAGAATTGTGCCAAAGCAAAGTAAAAAATATCCAGGAAAGTGCATAAAAGTTTCAAAATATTAGAGGCTTTTTCTATCAAAAGCAAAGTAAAAGGCAATAGCAAAATTACCGTGTTTGCCATTTTTATGGCCAGGCCATGATGCCGTTGAGGTTGAGACAATGTTACGACGAGTTTATGCAGATTAATAGATGGTGAAACTTATCAATCAATCAATCGTTTATTTGACATTCGGCGTAAGCCATAATCAACAAGAGTCAGAGGGGAGTTTATGTGTATACACAAAATTTAAAATATTAATGGTAAAGCACTGAAAAAAAGAAAGTTATATTGGTTAGTTCCAAGACTAAGCGCTAGGTTTGGAATGGGCTTGAATTCCAGTCAATCGAATTGGCGTATAAAAGTGTCATGAAAGAACTGATGAGGAATTCCACAATTGTCAAAATTTAAAATTAAGTGAGAATTTAAAAATAGCTGGTTTAAAAGGTTTCGTGGAATTGGTCGATTATTAATGTAGCGGACGTTTTAGGCGTCGTTTTCATGTGGCAGTTACGTAAGTTGGCGACTTCGTTGTGTCAAATTCGGCGACTTTTGTGGCATTTTGCTTGCGCGAGCAAGGTAAACATTCCATCTGAGAGGTGGAAGGCGATAGTCGCTTTGGTTTGGATAATTTCCTCTTTGTATCGAGACTTTGTTAGTTTGCGCACTGTCTTGTTGTTGGTTTTGTTTTTCTTGCCTAGTTTTTGCCCTCTCAATACGAACGTCTTTTGGTAAATCCTCGGACAATGCAAAACTTGAGGTGCGCAGTTGATGGCGGGATTTCCAAATGGCGTCTTTGGAAGCGGGATTTGGTAACTCAACTCTCAAGGGTCGTGGACGATTTGACAATGACGCTTGTTCCCCTCGACCGACTCGAGTAACGGTGATGTCGTTTGCTCTGAGTATGGGAGTGGTTCCTTGTAAATTTAATTTTTGTAAAATGTCATACAATTTTGTCTGCAGGATTTAATAGTTTTCATTTTCGGTTTCTGGTACTGCGTAAAGGATGAGGTTATTTTTGTTGGTTGCATATTCTAGCGACTGTAGAAGTAGTTGTTGCATCCTGGTCGTTGTTAATCTGGCGAATAAATTATTCTACTCTAGTGTGTAACAGGGATGTTGCATATACCGTATTCACTAGAAACTGAACACCCCGAAATAAACAATTTATTTATTTTGCCAAACTATGAGGAAATCTTGAGGCAAAAGCAATTGCATAGTCTAAGGTGAACCATTGACAACGTTAAGAGAAAATAAAATTTACAACAAAGACCACTTCATACAATTAGCCATTGGCCATGGTAACAAAATGAGGTGTTCAGTTTCTGGTGATACGCACGGTATAGTAAATTTTATCAAATCAAAATTGAGAGACTTTAGTTCAACTTTTGAAATGTGTGATTCTAATAATCCAACTTATTAAGTAGTGCAAGAGGAGTAAAAGCAACTTTATATTTTCGGTCTGTTCGTCCGTCGGGGTATAATTTATTTTTGTAGATCTACTCAATATCATTTTAAGACGACGTAAAAATGGTCTCTACAAAAGTTGTTTCTCTTATGAAGGAAACAAAAATTGTACAGGGTGATTTTCCATATGGCCCAAAATGTGCCCACCCAAAAAATTCCCCTTAACCTCAAAAGAAACTCTATTTTTATACACAACAAAATGTTAATTTTGTTTCAATGAACAGGGAAAAGTTGAACCTTTTACAAGGAGAAGGATGGCATAATCCAATATGCTCCCTTTACATAATAAATTCTGAATTTTGTTTTCAAATAAATTAAATAATTGTTTAATGTCTAATGTCTTTTGCTTAATCTATCTACTTCCGCTACTTGGTTCACCGTTTTACCCCAGTTTATCTCTTATTCATTAAACTATTCCTTTAGTACATAATGTAGAACTAAATGAATACTAGATTGTTGTAGTTTGTTGATTATTGTAGCCATACAATCCCTTCGGTTTTTCGTATTTAGTTTTTTTTAAAGGAATAATACAAATAGAACTGTTTTACTTTTTTAGGAAAACAACATAGTTTTCAAGCTGGATCAATGTTTAATTTCCAAAACTTGGCTCATCTTATGGTTAGTACGGTGTATCCTGCTGCACTGATGGTTGCATTAGTTAATACAATCAAATGCCAGGAGTCACGTCAATATTATTCACTGTATTCATCAGGCAGATTCAGAGAAATTAAGTCATGGGTATTTATTTCGCTCTGGAGTTTTGAAACTGCAACAATTCTACTTCCGGCCGTTGTTATTTACTACTATGGTGCTGTAGTTGGTTTATATATTTCCTTAACTAAGAACTGGCTGCAAGAACTTATGTAATTAAAATTTAACACATTGTTACTTGTTTTTACAACGTTAGCTTATCATGTTATATATTGTTATATTTTCTAAGCCGCAAAATCTCTCAGCCGCAACATAGCTACGTATCTTACAAAATATACAACCAACTGCGTATACTCAACGATATATTCAACACAACTCTCGGAACAATGGTCACGCCAATGCTTGTATTTACGATGTTTAGCATATCCACGTTATCCAATACACTACTTGCCAGGTTCTCGGACTCAATGATTGCTTTTGAAATACTCCTGTTTATGTTGGCCACAGTACTTACATATATTGGAATCTTCTTGGTTTTCCCCAAGGCGTCAAACTTATATTGCGTATCACTAAAAATTTCCAAATATTATCGTAAGATAGCGCACAAGAATAAGAAGATACTAGGTCCTTTTCCACCATTAAAAATATGCATCGGACATTTTTTAACATTCACAAGAACTACGACAATAGCTTCTGCCGGATTTTTTATATACTCTACGCTGAGAATTATTGTTGTGTTTAAAATTGCCAGAAAAGAGTAGTTATCATATAAGGTTATTTGACATTCCCGGAAATCGGAAGTTCGTTGCTGATTTTTTGTTCTAAGTAGCGTAATAACTACTTTATGAGAACGCTCTGTCTGTCCGTCCGTCCGTCAGTTTGCGCCATAACTCCAGAAGACTTTGAAATTTTTTTCAATACTGTTTGTTGGAAAATGTTCTGAGGGCTATGAGTGAGCTAATGCTCGTAGATGGGTCATGGGGGTCTGACCCTTCCAACTCATTTGTTTCTGGATGTTTTAATTTTGCAATTAATGGAAAGTTATGTGGCACTCAATGACCCCTCAAAACAAAAAAATCCGGGTTTGTACTAATTTTGCATAAGAAAAATATCTATTATGGTATCAATGAATCAAGTGACCCCCAAAAGAAATAAATTTGTGTTTTCGGGGATTTATTCGTAGAGTTTATTTGCACTGGTTCAACACGCTAGTTACGTTACGTGCGTTTACATGGATTTATTGATTATTAAAATATTAACTCTATATAGAAACAAAACAAATGTGTAATTTTTTCGAGAGAAGAATCCTATCTTATTTAATTTACACAGTAATAAATGATTCAGTGCGTTAAAAGGAAGCTTTGATTTAGTTACTGTCATTTATAATTATGGTCTGCATGTAAAAACTTTCATTATGTTGATTGACTAAAAGTTTGCTTTTACAAATGTACAAATACAACAACTAGCTTCTTCTTGAAAATAGTTGTAAGTAGTACTAAGATATTGTAAATTTTTGAGCCCAATAAACAAGCACCTGAAACCTGACATGTGCAGGAAGTGCGATCGGTTACCCAGTTGGGTCGGAATTAAACGTTAGTTGATCGGGAAGGGACTGTCGATTGAGGTATTTGGTTATGGCGGCTGGTGCAACGCCAGCCAAGATAGGATGTGGTTCGAATCATTGTATCTTCAATTGGCGTTATCTTCTCCAACTTCTCAATCGGAGATCAAATGATAGTATGGGAGCGTAGAAAAGTTAAATAGGTTAAAATGTCGAGAAATTTTGTCCACAATTGGAGGAGGGAAATCATGAAGATCTGCAAAATTGCTGCATTGATGATTTCACTTATTTTTAAAAACCTGGATTTTGTAATCTTCGAGAAGGCGGACTTTCCAAAACTCACAAAAACAAAAAACAAAACTCTGAATAACATTGTCCGAAGTTAGGAGTGGAACATTTAAATGACTCTTTCCAACTACTAATTCCGAGATTAACTCGGTTACATAAACGAGGATGCACCACTCTGTCCGCACCTCCAATAAAACTAACTGTTAGTATAAGGATTGCGGAAGCGCTTCCACCTCTGAAGTTCTAGCGAATCACGCTGCTACTAGTTAATTTAGAATAAAAAAGAGGTCATCCATTGCTTGGTCCAAACGATTCCGACTCCAGCCACACCCTTGGCCATTACGCCTACAATCTACGCCATCTAGAACATGATTGAGGAAAAGAGGACATTAAGCAAGCTATCCAGGTCACTCCCCTAATAAATCTGTCCAAGCCGCTTCAAATATTCGCCACCTTTGGCAAGTTGATCCTGAAAAAAAAAGCAAATTTTGAAAGCGAGCGAGTATTACACCTTCAAACGTCAGACGGTTTCCCAGTCTGGTGTAAACTTACATTTAATCCCAAAACACACTCCACAAAAGAGAGTTTCCTTTTTCGGCTTACCGACTACGTGGTCTTCCTTCAGCCATCTGCATAGTTCTCGAGCGTCGAAGTTCTGCAGATCACCGAAGTCAGGGACATGAACTGGACCCACCGTGGCCGCTTCGAGCACGTAAGCCGGCAGGTGCTGCTGGTGGGACTGCAGGCCCTCGTCCTGCCAGGACTCTCTGAGCGTGAGCGGGTATTTTCAAAATTGAAAAACTTTATTTTAGCCCTAGGTCGAAGAATTAGCTCCGCGAGCAAAAATTTACTCCTGATTAACATAGGCAAATTTGGGCCGCTGAGACCGCTGGAAGTGCAGAAGCTCAGGCTTGAACCAAAAGGTAGTGTCGGTACCTGTACTCCCCTTTCTCAGCAGATAGTTTTGCAGGTCGAAAAAAATTCTCTGTCGAATTGGTATCTAAGGGCAGCTTGTGATACGGCCTGTTGTTTACGCGGCGGCGACACTTGCGTTTGTTACCTTCGTGAAACAAACTAAGTTGAGTTGTGATCGTTACGAGCTGGTTTGCCGTTAAGTAAAAGAAGTGTGGGATGAGTTCGACAAGACGATGGAGGTGTGTAGTGAAGCCGACGCTCGTGACCTTGATCACCTAAAAGCGGTCGCGTCCGCAGTTCACCCTTGGTGGCCCATGAACCCCTTGACAACTCTTGTGCGATCAATTCAAACTTACCACGAACTTCGAGAAATCTGGAGATGACGAGGAGAAAATAGCTGGTGTTGCGTGTCTCGACGAGAGCTGAATGAGTTAAAGTAAGGATTTTAATTACCAAATATCGCAGTCGAATTTTTCGACGGTTAGTCTCTCTCCAAATTTATTTAAAATTTTGGAGGTTGTACTATGGTTGTATGGTTACTAAAATTGCAATTGCAGAAATTACAATTTTAGAAGTAAATAAAATGATTGGAATGCAATTTCTAACCGCTAAGTTTTGAAAAGTTTAGAATTTAAATATTATAGTTAGTGGACTATCTTTTCATTGAGTCTAAATAAGGATGTTCAATTTTTACAGGGCTTAATGGCGTAAAACTCTACACCACAAATTCATTACATATGCGCACGTGTATACAAATGAGGGTCTTGAAATTAGCACAAGGCTATCTAAAAACTCGTCTAACGGTCGTCGCCTAATTACAAAGATACGGATATACACAGTCAGAAGCAAAGCAATTCCTTAAAAGATCCAATAGCAAAGACTCCTTTGAAGCTATTTTGGGGATTTGAACCAACGTTCTCAGGCTGGCTAGTAAAGAATGGACTTAACCTGGTTAAGTGCTTTCTCCACTGGCTGGTCTAGTGGTTAATTTAACCACTAGACCAGCCAGCCACATTTTCGCGTATAAATGTTTTTAGCACTAAGCACTTGACTTTCATTCTCCCTTTTTTACGCTGAAAGTAAAACGCGTTTTTAGGCAGAGAGGAATGATGTAAAATTAGTTAAATCCCTCAGATAGTAAACTGCAATTAGTTAAAGGTCATCAAGCCTAAGACGCGTGTAGGCCTCATTGCCACCAAAGGCCTTGGCGTACCCTACTCTAACAATTGTAAGTCTCCTCGGTAGCGTGTAAAAGTAGGATGATCTTGGCATTCCTTTTCATTCTCCTCAAATGGTCCCTATCCACGCAGCAGATAAAAGTTCTTCCAGCAGCCTCTCTACCGTGGTACATAAGGTCGGCTTTTAAGGATGCCAAACGTTATGTGTGATTTCCTAAGAGAATTTTATAAGAGATTTTGGTGAACTCTGACCCGAGCCTCCACCCTCTGGATACAATAATGAGCGCTGTAAACATACAAAAATAAATAACTGCGTAAAAGTGTATAACATTGCTAAATTGCTGAATGGTTGATCGAAAAGTCAAACCACTCAGATTATTTATTTTTGCCGCCGTACAAAATCAGCATCAATAGCTCGGACCACGATAATCGCTAATAAATAAATCTATATTAATAAAAGCTGAAACATGCGTGACAAAAGGAGGATAGCACGGAGGTTGGAATTTACATACAAAAAAATTTCTTGCTATGTTTTAAGCTAGTGAACGGGAATACGCGTGTGCAACTGACTCGACGATACTTTTACATTCAGTAGGGAAGTTGAAGTCGAAAACGATTATCTCCAGAGCGAGACGTTCTATTCTTGATAAGACAAAAATAAATACCCACACTCCAATAATCTGTTAATCTAAATGTAAAAATAAATAAAATACTCTTGTCTTATGACTGGTTTGGCAACCTAGTTTAACACTATTTGTCAGCAAGCGATTAATATCTATATATATTAATATTTAATAATGCGTGATTAACTTTGAATTCAACTCAACTAGTTTAATGCAAATGCACAACGAATTTTTGACAAGACTATCTAATTCTTGAAGTAATGTTCAATATGTTTGGTAACACGAAATAAAACAAACCATTTTAACAAACATTAATACTTCATACAACACATTTAAAATTTGGGAGAGTTTTAATGTTTATTTTGAGCAGCTTCAGTAAACAATACATGGTTTCTTTTGAGTTGTCCACTTTTGAGAAGATGCGGTAAATTCTTGATTGGCGATTCTGGTTTCTGTTGTAAAACTTTCAAGAACATAACGGCATAGAAAATTTCTGGAACTGTTTTACTCTTGAAGGTGGTTGATACCATTCCCGCGGAAATTTGTATAGCATTCTTGCAAACATCTTGTATTTGCTAAACAGTGAACGTTTTAGAATTACCATATTAACTATTTCAAAGGTAACTGTCTTACCTTCTTCGCATGATTATTTACAAATTCTTTTACATATTGTGGGTTGGCCTGAGGGCCATCCGTTTGATGATGAAAGCGATTGACATGTACCCATTCCTTGTCAATTTTCTCAATTACAACGTGGGTGCTGTTTTTCCAGGTTTCTATAACTTTCATATCGTTTTTGTTTGTGTAAGTGATGAAAATCACTAGGTCAAGATTATTTAAATCAATGTCAGAGAATGTCCACTTCTTCTCGATTTGGGTTTGCATCTATTTCAACATACGTTAGAAAACTTTTGATTCGAAGTGTATTATATCAGGTAGAACTTAAAGAACATTAGGGTGAGCCCATCTTAATAAATTTAAAAAAAATGCCAACTTAATATTTACATTATTGATGATTTTTCTGTCCGATTCGACCACTTTTAAATTTTCAAGGCCCTTGAGTCGACGAATCTCCTCTTTAAGGTCTTCGTCAGACTTTACCACGCTCATTATTAAAAAAACATCCACCAAGAAAAACAAAAAAATGAATTTGGAAGAGCACATTTTACGAAAAAGTACTACAATAAAATATTGGAAGAAAATGTTTGAATGTGTGTGTAAAAGTGTGCTTAAATACGTTCTTGAGACACATAGTGTTGTGAATAAGTCCTTGAAAATTAAAGGAAATGGGATTGGAAGAATGGGTATTCGATATCATGGCATCAAAGTAAAGGCGAATTAAAGAAAATGACATTAAGGGGAAGGGAAATTTGGGACTGAATCTGCACTCGTGTTCAATCTCATTATTGTTACGATTCTTCATGCGTTCAAAATAAACATGCGAATGGTCAAACTTTCGTTTGATAGAAATTAATTTTTAACCAGATTTACAAATACATATGCAAAGCTAGCTCTAACTTAAGCAACCATTTTTGTCAAGCAAATGGATTGCTTGGCATTGTTGAATAGGATGAGTCCACTATATAAAATTTGATGTTGTTCATTCTTAAGATCATATCTTGTAAAGACATGAGCCATGGAAAGATGTGTGTTGTAGAGTAAAGTAAATTATTGCAAACAAAAATAATTAATATATTTAGTAAAAAGTAATGAATTAGTTTCTCCAAAGTACTTAATAAAAAGAAAAAGCAAACGTTTTATGAATATATTTTCTAATGAATACGCCTTGGTTTTGCATAACTTCATTCAATTCACTCTGTAAAGGGGAAGCAAATGAAAGAGAAGTGGAGTAGAGTAAATTATATTAAAAAATTACTAACCATTTAGTAGGGAGAAATGTATGAGTTACTGCATAACATTCAACAAACATACGAAAAAGTTTGAGTGAATTATATTAATTTGCATACGAAGTAATTTTGCATAAGTTCATTCAATACTTATTTGGGAAGGGAAGTTAGTGAGGGGAAGCGAGGGATGTAAAATAACCTAAAATTTTCTGAGTTAAATAATGTATATGAAAAAAAAGTTGATTATTAGTATTTAGAAAACACGCATAGCTACAATAAGCAACAAAAGCAGCGTAGATGTAGCGTGGTGGATATATACAAGTTACAATAATGTTGCTACAACAAAACTTAATTCATATTTCTTAATCAATATAACTATTACAAGCTAACGTGCCCGTCTTAATGGTCATGGATCTACTTTCCAGAAGTTAAATTGTACTAATTGTTATTACAATTAACAAATTGGGGAACCGTTTTGAGTTTTCAAATGTAAAGTTAGGATTAGCTTTCGTGAAAACCCCGGATTCAGCGTAAAACTCAATTTCAAGCAGTTAATTTTCACTAATTTCTAATTACAATAATCTAATTAGGAAGCCTTTTTGAGAGCATTTAAATGTCCTGGCTTCAGCGTGTCTAGAAATTTAATTTAACTGAATTCTTTTCTATTTTAATTTTTTTACTCAGCAAATAAGACAGTGAATTACGACTTATTCCCCTGCACATGACTTATTCCATCACCTCTCTTCTTTCTCTGATAGGATAGTATACAAGCAACTGTTTTGTAGTGGTGTCATGTATCATTTTAAAGTATATTAAATTGTTTATGCGATAAAGATTCCGGTATTGATATTTAGGCAATGCGATGCCATTTTTAAACGTTTTCATTCTCGTGAATTAAAAAAAAGATCGAGCCATTATAATTACCTGAAGAATTTAGTTCCTATTTAACATAGGCTAAATGATAAAATCAATGTTGTAGGTTTTTTTTAATAATGTTTAATCAACACATATATGAATTCGAAACTAAGCATTTGAAATAGCGTCCTCATTTTGTCAGAACATATTGAAACAATTTCCTGAAAGCTCCTTTGTTTAAGTGACTTTTCTAGTGCCTGAGGCATTAAAGCCCTTATAATAGTCTGAGCAGCAATTTCGAAGGGTCCTCACCTTGAAAATGAAACAAATCTTCTTCTCTTAAGAATTAAAAATTCTAAATAATTTGCATGATTGTGATTTTAGTTTCAGACAAACGTAACGTCAAAGCATTAACTTTCACAACGAATCAACCACAAAACAACTCATTTTTAGCACAGTCGAAAATTTTTAAAGAAACAAATCAAATTTGCTCTAGTAATTGTCTTTTTTTTATAGCTGTACTTCTCTCTATCTCCCTGTCTGTGCTTGGTTGTTGTACAAAGAATCCCTTCTACCCAACCCGGTTGCACAGAAATTCCACCACACGAGCGTAGTTTTTTAAATCTGTTTTCGAGAGAATTTCAATAAGGGTCAACTGAAAAATTGCTTTTCGGGCATTTGCTAGTTTTTCAAAACCAGGGCACGGGACATTTTCCGGGGTTTTGCTAGTGAAGTATAGTGAACAGTTTTTTTTATTGAATTTCACCACACTTGACTTGAAATCAAGATATCAAACTCTTGATCCGAATCGTTTATGAACTAGAACTCTTTAGTAAGTTTAAAAATAAATGCAATTAGTATCATTATTAGAACTTAGTGACAGTCAAATAATTTTCATGTTATTACAACGGATGTCTTTGATAACAATTGCATTCCAATTAGTTTAACCTAATTATTAAGTAGCGTATTAGCTACTTTATGGGAATGCTCTGTCTGTCCGTCTGTCCGTCTGTCCGTCTGTCCGTCCGGTTGCGCCATAACTCCCGAACGGGTTAACTTTTTTCAAATCTGTTTTCGGCC
>VYYI01000360.1:0-33704 GCA_021029175.1 Bilobella aurantiaca | reverse complement strand
GGGGGGGGGTGAGAGAGAAAAGTGTCCAATACATTATGTTGTTCCCTTTTAAAAGAGGAACAACTTTTGTAGGGATCATTCTTAAAGTTTTAAAGTTGTCATTGAGTGATTTACTTGACCTTGACCTTTGACCCCCAAGAGGGTCATTTCCTGGTGAAGGAGGGCTCTATATGGAATACATAAAGTAGTTGACACTACTTAATAAAACTGTTCCCAGAAAGTTTAAACTTTGTGCTTATAATGTTTTAGTGTTTGCAAAAATTAGTTGCTGAAATAGAATGAAAAATTTTGTACATAGAATTATTAACTAATAACATGCGTACTTTAGTGAAAAACCAATCCAGCCCTTCCGTGGTCCTAGCTGAGAACGGTACTAGCAAGGGTAAGTTCTCGGGTCTTGAATATTGTGCAAGGGGTCGTTGACCTCTGAGAATTACATGGACGTTTGAGCCTCCAACTCCGCTTGTACAGACTCCAAAAATGTCGCCGGTGACATCCGTTAGGTGGTCCACAACCTAATCATACAATGCGAGCGCTACATGGTTTAAGGTTTTAAGGGCGCTGTTCACAAATTTTGTAAAAGTGACCTGTAAGCGTCCGTCAACCAGTGCTTGCACATGTGGGTTTGGCGTGACGTAGTGGAGATTCGCTGGAATCTGTCCATGCTGAATGCTCAAAAGCACTTTGATGATGGCGCAGAGGCTGGAGGCTGCCTCTGCGTGGCCCATGTTACTTTTGGAAGAGCCAATCAGGAGAGGCCGTGCTGTGATTGGTCGATTTTCACAAAATACGGAGGTGATTGCTTGGAGTTCCTGGACATCTCCTGCAGCAGTTCCCGTTCCGTGCGCTTCGACGTAGTAAACTTCTTCTGGACGTATTCCTACTTCTGCATACGTTCTGCGCATGAGCTGTGCTTGCACATCGCCTGATGGATACGTGAGGCCATTTTCCTTGTGTCCGTCTGTGTTGGTAGCAGTATTGAGCACGGTGGCATAGCACCGTTTCGCCAGCGACTTTTTCGTGATGTAGATTGCCGCAACGGCTTCACTTTGTGCGTAACCGTCAGCTGCACAATTAGAATAAATTGTCGTAAGTTGTGTCGTCTATTTTTTTAATTGAATTGAATACTCTGTATCAATAATAGTATGATTGGAGGTTGTTAGGGGGTATTAACAAAACCCCAGTAGTCAACTTGCCCTCTTTGAATTCTAGCTTTCTCCAAATTTTTACTTATTACTTTTTCCAACTTTCACACCAACTTTCTGCAACTTTCCTCCAACTTTCTCCCACCTTTGCTATTTAGTTTATGATTAAAAAAAATTTTTTTTGGACTTTCTTCAACCCACTTTTGCCCAAAACTTTCTCCCAATATTCCTATAACTTTTTCCAATTTTCGCTTTGTAAGAGTAAGAATTTAAGGTGCCAGATGTACTTTTTCTTTTGTAAAAAGAGCTGAAAGCAGACGCCCCAGCCTCGACATATGAATAATTGGACAAGATCTCGGTTCTACTTCGTTTGCTTTCGAAGTCGAGGTAATGATTACTAGGAACAGACGGTATATTCAGGTAGCAAAAGTAGGAAAATTTGATAAGTTCTGTGGGAAGGCAAAAAGTAAGGTTGGCAGTGTTAACCACTGCGCTAGCTAGGGCCTCTTACTAAAGATGCCCAACCAAATGCCTTATGTCTTCCCTTCAGTTCTTTAATTTATTAGAACGAACAGCAACTCTTTTGTTACAAAAATCATCTGCGACTTACCTCTGAGAAATTATTCGCACGCTATCCCCCCTTTCAAACTATTTTTTTCACGTGTTAAATCCCATAAGGATTCTGACTTATCGTCAAAATATAAAAATTCTCAAAAAATCTAACTTGAATATCAAATTAATTCACTATAATGGCAAATAGAAGTACTTAACAACATATGGTATGGTGCCATTTGGTGCGTACACCTTTCCGAGGTTTTATTGTCAGACATTTCGCAAAATTGATGCAAATTTTGAAACAGATCCTCCAATCCATATTACCTAGATATAGCTTGGCCTAATTGTCATTTCAACTTCACGTTCAAATAGAGTTGTATTTTTGAAGTTAAACCTGACCCACAAATGGGTAACTTTACATCAAGCAAAAATAAATTAAAAATTGGCTAGAAATCACGAAAAACAGATTTGTGGTATGTTACGTAGTTCTTGAGCTAATCGCGCTACATGAACTGAAAGACGTAAAGACAGCGCAACAACATAAAGTAACTTGCGCTACAGCATGACAAGTAATGAAACCTTGGAAACTCCAATTTCTTACCAGAGGCGTCAAACGTTTTGCATTTCCCATCTGGAGACATTATTCCCAGCATTTGCAGGGATACGCATCCCAATGGGTTGACATGGATGTTGACCCCTGCCACAATTGCCCCTTCACACTCTCCGTTCAAAATGGCTTTGGCAGCCAAGTGCAGCGCAAACAACGATGACGAGCAGTACGTGTCCACCGTGACACTTGGTCCCCGAAAGTCAAAAGCAAATGAAAGGCGATTGGCAAACATGCACCCTCCACAGCCAGTCGCATCGTAGCTGGTCACCTGGTCCAGGCTAGCGCGAGTTGCGTCAATAGTTTCGTACGCCGAATTTCCGACGTAAACGCCAATGTGTTGAGAGCGAATTTGTTGTGGATTTTCTCCTAAACGCAAGTATAAAACGCTTTATGCCTATTGCTGCTACAGTAGCCTCGTTAATCGTTGATAGAATGAAAATATAATTGTTTGGCATTTGATGATTTCTTCGTCTTGTGACGGGCCTGTTTGGCTTATGGTTAAATTACAAGAAAGCCTTTGCACCTCTTTTTCTCAACTTTTCATTATCAGAGATGTTCATGTTCTTATAATTCTGTACGTATGTACTAGATTGTATTATGTAATACGCTTGATTCAATAAAATATTAACTAACTAGTAGCTACGTCAGATTGAGTTACCACTGTCGAAGACAGCTTCCCACGTGACCTCGAGCAGTTGTCGCAACCCCGGATCGAGTCTTTCTGCCTGCTTCCGATGAATACTGAAAAAGTCTGCGTCAAATTCATCCAGAGCATTTTTCAAAGTACCCCGACGAGAGGGCAGACCGGCAAACCCTGTAAGGTATTCAAAATTCAAAATAGCTAATCAATCTCTATATAAACAACCATCTGATAATTATTTTTAAAAGGTAAATATTTGTAGTCCACATTATATATATATAGTTGTATTAATATGCACATTTTTTAAAAAGTATATAGAATGATTCCTTGCAGTTGAGTAGTATGTGTAAGTGAGACGCTCACCTGGAGGCCAGCGCCGGTCATTGGCTGTTACCATATCAACGCCATTTTTCAAGTTGCCCCAAAACTCTTCTACGTTCAATGCTTCTGGAAATCTTCCAGAAATTCCTGCAATAACAATTTCTTTGTCCATTTCTTCAAAAATTGGGTTTCACATTCAAGTGTGGTAATGAGGGAATTTTTTTTATGTATTTATACCCCTTCCAATTAAAAAAACAGCATGCTTTATTTTTACTTAACAAAAAATAAATTAATTAAGATTGGATTAATCAAAATTCATTCCACATTAAATTGGGAATGAATTTCACCTGCTTGGCAATAACATGGTTGATAACATGGGAAAATTCAAAAAATTAATGAAGAATCAGATGTCGACCAGTTGACCTTTGTCAAAATATACGCAAATACTGGTTTTTAATGTGTACTGTAAATTTTACACTTCTAAAAAAAAGATTTTTTGATAGAAACTTATAGAAAAGGAAACTGGGTTAGAAATGTGAGTAAGTTAATTATATAATTTACTAATTAACATTAATCCTAATTAATTTGACACAAATCATTACCTAAAGACTATTAGTTACGGCTGTTTGGTTCTATGCCATGCTCTAGGATACTTAAATAAATTGGTTCGATATCTAATAACTCATCCAGAAACAGATTTGAAAAATATTGAACAGTTTCTGAGTTAATAGTGATACACTTCGGGACAGACATTGATTATAGATTAACTAGTTTTTCTAAGAAATAAGTCTCTATTATCTATTACTCTCTCTCATTTGAAGCCAATTTGTCTACTTATACTGGAGGCAAAAGTTAATAGGACATGCTTAGACTTTTAGAATTTGTTTCTAATTCATAATTTCATAATTTTTGTATTAAATTATGAATTATAGTTGACCCTCGAGACTTCCTTTAAGAAAATTTTCAAATGTTGTGAAACTTCAGTATTGTTCACTTCCTTAGAGTGTATGTTTTAGAAGCACTTGTTTCGTCTTATGGGAGATTTGTATGCTAAAGTATCTATTATGGTAAACCTCTCTTTGGGAGGAGCTATAGTATTGGCAAATTTCCGCCAGTTTTGTGACCTTTTGATTCATAATTTATGGAACAATTACCAACAATGAAACAGATTTTGCTTTCAAAAATGTTAAAGGTCATGCTCAGGAACAGGATCACCTTCTGCATTGTACTTGGTTTGAAATCAGTCTTGAGTATAACTTTGAGGTTGTAATTTAATGATGGGGGTACGCTTTCAAATTTGTTCCAAAATGCAATCCTACATTCTACTTTAGGCGTTCTGCATAAATAAAAGTCTTGGTTATGAAGAGGAGTAAAATGTTGGAGGGTAGTTTGGTGCAACACTATTTCAGAATACAACATAAAATTGTATTAAAATTAAATAGAATTAAATTAACTTGTCATAAGTTGAAATCTGTTTAGAAATAACTGGAATTTATATAATTTAAGAGTCTACAAAATTTTGAATGAACTGATTTTCAGCGCATTTTGCACAGTTCACTACGTACAGTTAGTATCAACTCAGCACAAAGACCTTCTAATCAGTTTTGCTCTTTATGAACAGGAAGAAGCCAATAAAATCCATCATATTTGTTCTGGGTGATGATTGCTCTTAAGAAACTTTTTTCAGCATTTCCAATTGGATGAGGTAGTACTTCACTGTTGTGCAATTTCGGAAATCCGGATGTCGTGTCGAGAATCGTTCCGGATTTGTACTAAAAGTGCACAAGTGAAGATTGGAAGAAGATTCTACAAAGCAATAAATACTTTTGATGTGAGCGACGCTAATTATTGATTTCCTGATGATTAATTCAGGGGCTATCAAGAACACCTTTGTTCGTAGACGCATGTCCTTGGAAAATGTTTCTTATTTCACACTACCTCACATACCTCGTTAAATTTTGAACAATTCCAAATTCTTTTCTGATCTTGTGTTAACGTGGGAAAATTCCAAGTTTACTTGATTTCCTATGCGCCTCGGCGTACCTGACATAATTTTAGGATAAAATTTCAATTCGGAATAAAAAAAAAAGAGTTTGAGGCTGTTCAAAATTGATACATTTTGCCAAACTATAAAATTTTTGGAATTCGCAAAACACTAATTTACAGTTCTCACTTTTCACTGGTGACGACTTTAATAAATTCAGATTCCTAACAAATGCCAGTTTGCACCTTAAAAGTTTAACTTGTCTATAACACTGCGCAAAATTAAATTTTGCTTCTTTGTCACTTCACTAAAAGATTCCGAGGAATACGCAGGAGCCTGTACAGAATTAGATGATCAGCTTTGTAGTGGGTTACTGCGTTTTTAACGTTAGTTTAGCGTTCTTTCATTCATGTACCAATATCGTTGTAAGAATAACGAAATAATTTTTCAATAAATTTTTATGTCGACAAGAATTTTGCATGGCCCTCTTTAAAACTTGGAATTTTTCGGCTAATTTCATAAACTCATTATTGTTAGAATAAAAAAGGGATATTTATACATCCTCCTAACTTGGACAGGTGCCGAGTTCTATTCCCGGCACCAGCAAAGTAAGAAAAAGTGGCATGGTAGCAGTAAGTGGGAGCCTGGAATGTAGCGGTGGTGGAGGATAAAGACGGTCATTATACGAAGGGTGGTGTTCAGCCTTCCTCGGTGGTCAACCCAACGTTTACTACCCAGCACAACCTCTAACCTCCTTAGTTACTTCACCCAATCAAGTACTGAAAAATGATTCTAGAACGGACAGACCTCTGGCGATTTCATGACTCTGCTTTACAATAGTTCATTATTGAACTATTGAATTATTGAACCAATTGTGTTAACCAAATTGTGCAGCCCCAAGTTTTAAACAATACCTTTAGAAATAGCAAAAACGCATTTTATTACGTCAGTGAATAAAGGATAAGACCTTTTTTATCTTGTAAAATCAACTACTTTTCTCATTTTTGCAAAAAGCATTCCAGTACTTTTATGCTCATTTTTGTATTTCTCGATGTCAGCCCATGATAAGTTTCGAATCTGAGCAGTAGATAGCCCTTCAATTTTTCCAAACTCAGTGAGTACTTGCTTTGCTTCTACACTGAGATTTTTATTGATTGCCCTCCATTCAGCGCCCCTGGCGAGACGCTAAGAGACTATTGCAAAAAATCAGAGTCGTGCACGGCACTAAAACTAACAATTTATTGTCAAACATTTTTTTGATGAAAATTTCAAGTCTAATTGGAAATAGGTCAGGGAAAACGATTTTGAAGTCAGTTTGACCTGATCGGCAAAACATAGACCTCTATAGGTCACCAAATGTCAGTTGGGGTCACGACCATGTATGGTATCCACTGTTAGGTCATGCCATGCAGTGTTTAGAAGTCATGCTTAATGACCATTTGAGGTCGCCCAGTGACCTCTGGAGGTCACCAAATGCCAAGTTGGGGTCAAGGCCATGTACCTAAACCTAACGAAGTGAATAAATGTGGGAATTTAAATTTAAAAGCTGAATTGCACTAAAGCACTCCTACTTTACATCGTTTCCCCTCGCCATGCATGGGCATTTTAAAATATTTTGTTGGAGAACTTTAATTTCTGACAAATAATAATAAGACTAAAAAAACAAAATTCTGCTGTTTTAAAACGCGCGTGTTTGGCTAGTTATAATGAGTAGCCAAACAAGCCCGGCCGACTCAAAACGCACGTCCTCTTTCATTTAACAGATCTGTATTTTGAATTTTTTTTCAATCGTTTTAATCTTGAAAATTTAATGTTTAAATCGAGTATCAAAAACTACCTTAACTTGAAGTCCCCAAGGCGGGTTTGTTTAACTATTCTTCAGCTACATAAAAACGTTAAAATATTCAAGCACATACTTTATGAAAGTGGTTGGGCGGTTTTATTTATGAGCTTGAACCCTTTAAGTAACACATATTTTCTAGTATGTTTGCAGTCTAAATTAATTTTGGAAATGAAGAAATTTATCAACAGATATTTATCATAGTTGCTTTATCAAAGGAATTTTTCTCACAGCCACTTTTTTCTAATTAGATAGGATATGCACAGCTATTGCGTTATCAAGCAGGCAGCTCAATTGCGCCGGGTCTTACTGACAGTGCAATTTATGTATGCATTACGCAAGTGATTTAAGAAATGATAAAGTACATTTTAAAGTACGGTTTTTTATTCAATCAAAACACGAAATAGGTCTCGAACCAAAGGAAGCGTCGATCCCCTCAAATGGGGTAAGCCTAAGGCTCCAAATACTTTTCTACTTTGTTTTGGAGTTCCGAGTCAGGGCATATGTGATCATCAGGTCTGTCTGACCAACTTACATGTCTATCCCATCACCGAATTCGATAAATGTGACCTGTCTGACATTGCAAAGGCTAAGTTCAAGGATGAACTGGAACAAACAAACCCTGTCATATAGTCCAGCTCCATTGTTTACTGTACAATGTGTAGTTTTAACTGTGAATAATTCTTAACAGAAATCTAAACTACTGAACAATTTCTCACAACATGTCGGCTTCAGCTCCAGGTGGAAAGTGTATTGTACTTATAAAAGTACCATATGGTAAGACTTGACCATACATTTTTTTTACCGGAGTATAATGCTAAGCCACCATACGAACCAATTATATGTATGTACAAGGTATGGCGTCTGTAGCTCTCTCAAAACTCTACACTCATCAATCACAAAGCGTGAGACTTGTTCTTTCAAAGTACATAAATTAATTGGAAGCAATAACTTGAATTTGATCACATTCGACCTTTGAAAATACCTGAAGTATATTCTGTGCAGAGTTTGGAGCTAAACGATGGCGGTATTATTAATACGCAAATGATCGATTGTCCGAGTGACTATTCGCGGGGTTGTTCTCCCAAGCGGCGGCAGTGTTCTACCTGCATGACCATTTAAGTCGGGGCCTAGTTTTCCAAATAAAATGATTGACTTTTACCCAAGGAACACACTTCCCAATAATGGCGCGGCTAGAAATTTTGAAAAAATTGGAATAGTAAATAACATCTTGCACCATTTTGATAATGCTTTTGTAGTCGAACAAAACAGAATGCGCATTTCTTTCCACTCTGCTACTAAATCTCATCTCTCCCACTGCCAGAGAAAAACTACGTCTTTTATTACAAGTAATTACACTTTTAAAGGAAAATTTAAAAAATCGGACCTGATTCCAAACAACTAAACGAAAATCTCATATTGGACAAAATATGTCTGGGCATAAAATGCAAATAGGTAGTTATGAAAAAAATAAATGTAGAATCTAAGTTTGTTTTTTAATGTTTTGAAAATACTCAAGTGAGTTAAGATACTCATTCTCATAAGTCATAACACGAAGGATAGGTTTCTCTGCGTGAAAACTTTAAAAACCAAATCTTATATTAAAAAATATTATAATATATGTAGGGTCCAATCCAGCCGAGAAAGTGTTCAAAAAATTAAGAATTAAATAATAAATTACTTTTTTTTTCAAATCATTACGTCATACATAAATGAAACGCTCCTTTCTTAATTTGTAAACACTTGAAATTCTTGATTATTAAGTTTTCTTATTTTCACAAATTATTTGAGAGTTTCTTTTGCGCTCATCGTTTCGTATTGCTGGATGTTATGCCAGGTTAACTTTCGAATTTGAGCAGGAGTTAACCCTTCGCCTTGGCCAAACTCAGCGAGTGTTTCCTTTGCCTCCATGACCATTAAACTGTCCAATCCCAATTCTGCCAGACTCAAATCCTTCTTTGATTGAAATTCTACCAAGCTCATGCCCAGCATCTCCGCCATCTTCTGCGTTAATGACGCCACAACGTTTTTCTGCTGTGACATACATTTGCCTTCGTCCTTTACCAGAACACTGGACACCAATCCACTGTCACTTTGAAATGTAGGGTGGAGCAAATTGTCCAAGAGTTTGAGACAGGAGCTCAAAGGTTGTGGTAAGGCACCCCCGAGCACAGATACTCCGCTCTTGAATTCCTGGTAGTAGCCCACTTCGTCAATAGGACCGAAGGCAATTGAGAGAGCCGGAAAGCCGTCGGCGCGACGCTGAGCAATTAAGCGTTCCATCGCTGAATTAGCAAATCCGTAGTTGGATTGCCCGGCGTTCCCATAGGATGCAGTACCACTTGAGAAGACTACAAAGTGGTCCAGATGCGGGCAGAGCCTGCGCGATACATGATCCAGAGTTTGAGTTAACCCAAATTTAGGGGTAATAACACTTTGGAAACTGTCGACGTTCTGATTTTCAAAAAAGGCATCCTTAAGCACCTGAGAAAGTAAGAAAGTCCATTCCATTAGAAGCCAGGGAAAAACTATTAAAATTATTTAAACCTTATTTATTACATTCAAACGAATTGTTTGAAGCTCGAATGGTGGAGTTTGAACCCAACTCAACAGCTATTGTATTCGTTTTGTTTTCTAAATTATTTCAAGTCGCAAGCCTAGCCAAACAAGCCTGTGGTAGGACCTGGGTGCCCTTGAATGTTTGAATTTTAAATTGTTAAATTGCGATTTCGTATTGTTTAAAGCCTTAAATTGAGAATACAGGCCTGGAACCAGGAAAGGGGGTCTCTCAAATTCCTTGTCTTTGGACGGGCTGGTTTGGCTTTTATTTTATAAAATACTTTTCATTTTACTCCAAATTGTAAAATTCTACTTTTTGAATATTTCGGGTTATAAGTTTTAATTTAGCATTGGTGAAAATTCTTTCCAAAAATTTTGCTTACCATTGCTAAATTGAAAATGCCGCCAACCGTCGCCGTTGATTCACACTGTTGCAGGAAAGATGCACAATCTTTTGGATTCTGCAATGCAGTTTTGCTCACCAGGACATTGACCCCTGACTCTCGCCAGCGAGAAATTTGAAGTTGTTGATACCCACTTGCAACGCCTCTCCGTCCAACCAAAGCCACTTTACGAGCGCCACGGCTAATCAGCCAAGCCGTTACGGCAAAGCCGAATCCACCTAGCCCACCAACCAGGATATACATCTTATGTGGGTCAAAATATGTACACGGCATGACCCTGAATAGAGGAAAAGGGTCATCATCGCTTCGCATTTGCAACACTACTTTTCCCACATGTTTCCCACTAGCCATAAATCGAAAAGCTTCCCGCGCTTTTGCAATTTCAAAAACTGTGATCGGCAGCGGCTGGACCACACCTCCTTCAATTCCTTCCAAGACAAGGTTATGCAGTTTTCGTTTTTGAACTATAATCTGCTCTGTATCGGAAAATAAGGAGTCGAGAAAAATTCCATGAAAAGAGACATTTTTCAAAAATATTTCCATTCCAAGCGGGCTATTTTGAGACAAGTCAAATTTTCCAATTTCCAAAAATCTCCCTCCATTTGCAACTGCTGACAAAGCGGCTTTTAGTTTCTCTTCTGCCAAGGAATTAAGAACAACGTCTACTCCGCGATGATCCGTAAATTTCAAAATTTCGCTCGCAAACTCTGTGCTTCCAGAACTCAAAATATGATCTTCTTCAATCTAAAATGCATCAAGAGAAAATAAAATACACAAATTGCTAAATGTCATATAGTTAACTAGCGTTAAATTTGAATGAATTTATCTGAGAATTTTTCGAACGTGGATTTAGTTAAAATTAATTGCAATGAAGCACTAGTAGCAACGACATAGTCAAAAATGCTGTTGCAATATTTTGAAATTATTTCAAATTTGTAGATATAGGATTACTAACCTGCGGAAACGCTTTGGCGAGCCACATTTTTTTCTCTATAGATCCAACGGTCGTGTAAATTTCACAATTCAAACTTAGCGCAATTCTAATTGCAGCTTGCCCCACTGCGCCACTTCCAGAAGTAATTAGAACAGATTCACCCCATTGCAAGTGCCCGCGCATTATCAGAGCATAGTAGGCCTAGAAGATATTCACTTTGTACAGAGAGTTTTTTAAGATATCTCTCACTTTTTTTTACCGTTGCATATGCCATTGGCACAGTAGATGCTTCCGCCAAAGTCCACTTATCAAGAGCGTTCCAAGACAAGATGGGATCAGCCAGTACATGAGTCGATAGCCCTTTGAAAGGTACTATGCCCATCACGTGGTTCCCTTGAGGGTCAATCCCGCTATATTCCAAACCCAGTATGCATTCTTGCCGTCCAATCTCGCCCGGCAATGCATCTGGCGACAACTTTCCTGTCGCTAACATAATATCGCGAAAATTGAGCGGCGCATAGTGAACGTTGACTATTGTTCCGATGGAAACAGATTCTAGAACAGGAGCCTCAATCCAATGAACGCTGTTCAAATCTCCCTTCTTTAGAACGTTCAAATACGCATGTGCAGAAGTAGTTTTAGTAGTGTTGGGCAAATTCAAACTCCGATATGAACCAATTCTTCCGCCACTGAAAACGTTTATAAACAAATCGGAATCCTTCAATTCGTCGGTAACTTCTGGATGGGGCGCAATGAGACATCTTATTGAGTAAATTCCTTCCTTGCGTAAACAGTTGAAGAAACCAACCAATCCTGAGTGAGGGTCGTTTGAGGTCAACCAAATTCGTGAGGTCAATGACTCTTTGGAAATTGCCTCTTGCAAGGGTTCTATCCAGTTGTAGCTTGTATTGTTAACAGAAATTATTACTTCTGGAAAGAAGTTAACGGTAGGCTAAAGCGTTTGGAAGAAATATGGATTTTAAAATTAGACCAAAATCATTTGAAATAAATAAAAACGTTGACTCACTTTACGTAGAAGGTAGAAATAGTCATTGTGAGAAATATTGGTTGCAATGAAAGATAGGAGACCAAAATTGGTGCTCAACGTTTTCAAAATTTCGAGTTCAGAGATAGAAGTTTTCAAAATGATCAAAATAAATCCACTTTCATCCAAAGTCGACGCCGCATTTTGAAATTCATCAAATTTTATCAAGCTTTGTGAAACTAGTAGTTGTACTTTTTGAGCCCTTGTGGAAGCCTTGAAGGAAACAAAGAATGTAGTAAAACTAGCTAAACGAGGCATTTATTGGAAGGAGCAATTCAGAAAAACAAATCGCTAAATTAATTGATTTAAATTAATGCCATTTCAACAGTCGCTTGGTTAAAGACTTAAAATAGTTACAGTGGAGCATCTAGTAACTAACTTTCACTAATTAGAGTATTTATAAAAATCAGTAGTTTACCTCCACTCCGGGCTTTAGTTTTACAATTTCGATCACTTTTTGCATAATCGCCGACTCCTCCGCATCGGTGCACAACTCTGACACGCCCAAATTTTTCGTAGTTGTATTCTCCAAGACAATGTCGACCAAAATTTTAAGTACATCATTAAACGGAAGCGCTTCCTTCCTGTCAGTGTTCATGTATGGAACAAATGCCCAACTGAGTATGGATGGGAGAGTTTCCTCCTGAATTCCAATTCCAAACCATAATTTTTACTTTTTTTTTTAAGAAAAGTTAAGTTCTTAACTACACGCAGATAGTATTTTAGTAGTCAAATAGTCAAATATGGTCAACTACTGTTAGGATGTAAACTTATAATAAATTTATTCAAACGTTCCTTAAATATCCTTTGGTAAAGGACGGGCTGGTTAGTTGCCTTTTTTAGTTTTTGGAAACTTAGTTACCCGTTTTTTCCTTGGAATGGAACTAAATCGAACGTCACTCATTTGAACACCCGGAGTTGATATGGAGTTTGTTTTAGAACATAAACGCACAGAGAGGTTCTGAGTAGTTTTCAAATTTTTGAAAATTTCCGGGTTAATTACAAGACTCGTGATTCTTGTCGGTAAATATATACCGGCTGCAGACATAGGAATAGACACAAGTGATACTTGCAATATTGTATCCAGCAGTACCATCCACTCTTGAGTCCATCGCACTGTAGCGTAGTCACCTTCATTCAACAGCATCATAAGTATGTCACCAAATCATGTGACCTACAATTGGGCCGATTTTCAAATCTTACCCAAAATACTTGAGCTTAAGATGCCCTGGAAATCTCCCGTGTAATCATATCCCCTTAAGCGAAAATCCTTGTACACATCTTCGCCTTTTAGGACATCATTTGAGATTGTAAAATTTTCAAAATTTGGATTGGTTCCAAAACTTTTGTTATTTTCAAGAATTTCGACTTTTCCAGAAACAACGACATTTTTCGATTCAACAACTTCGAAATAGGAACTCCCTTCCAAAATATTAACGGCAAACTCTACTACATCTGATGATTGGAAAAAGTATAAGATTTTAGAATCATGTTTTTAAAATATCATGTTTCAAAATAGCTACTTTCAGTTTTGAGAACCGTGGCACGGTGAAAAGTCACATTTTCAAATTTGAGTCCAAGAGAACGCCACGGTTTCTTTAAGAGGGATGCAATGCCTTTCCACACCAAGACCTGAACATTTTTTAAACAATATAATTAGAATACTTTTTTTTTGAACAGGCCCGGAATGTTGTATTAACATACCAGGTAGCCAGTGGCTGGAAACAGATTTCGCCCATCGATTTTGTGTCCGCTTAAAAACGCCCAGTCTTTGTCCTGCAGACACACTTTAGTCACGTGCTGCGCTTTCGATTGCTGTTTAAATTTGATTTGGAATTGTGAAATTTTTTAAATTTTGAGTGCCATACTGTGTTCTGAATTTACGTGCACAAAGTCAAAGAGCAAGTATTTCTTCGAATGGTCCCATTGCACAAGAGACGAAATGCTGCACTTTGAATTTTGCGCCAAAAGGTCTCCATCTTCCATTTGTGGCCAAAGGGCGCTGAATTTAGGCAGAAAACCATTGAGAAAGAGAGATCCTACAGCACTGTAGAGTCGTCGAATGTTGTCATCAGCGCTTCGGTGCATTGTTGGAATCAGCGTAACGCTGGAAGGAAGCGATCTTTTCAAAATATTTTGAAAAAGGGAGTGAGTTCCCACTTCGAGAACTACCGCATTTGACGGAATTCTCTTCACTGCCGAGTGGAATCGAACCGGCGACACGAATTGGTGGAGAAAGTATTCGGACGTTACGTATTTTTCCGTCGTGTCCAAAGGGTCTTCAACAGTCGCCGTAGAAATCCACTTAGGAGACTTGCGTCGAGGGTCTTTAATGATTTCCCTAGTTTTGAAAATACATTTTTAGCCAAACAAGCCCGTCTTACAGGAGAATTTCGACATATAATGTCCTCCTGCTTCAGCTAGGGCTTGCGCGGCAAGCCTTCAAACTTTAAATTAAGACTTTTTTCACCAAACCCTACTTCACCGGCGTCGCAGCATGCTCCAACTCTATCGCTATAAAACTCCAATATCGAGGGTGGCAAAAACTTTTATTAACCTTGCGCTACCTCTCAATGTTAACTCATCGCGTTGAAATTGTATCCATTTTTTTTCCAACAACATGAACAATTTTGGAGGATTCACTTAAAAAAACAGTTGCCGTATATACTAATATAATATATGCAAGTATATTATAGGCCATGTTATTATATTTACTTGAAATCAATTATTTCAGCATTACCTTATCATCTGATGAAGTCTGGTCCCTAAATGGCTGACATATTGGCTATGATAAGCCACACCCCCAGTTTGCACCACCTTTCCAAACACACCGCGGGATTTGAGTTCTTGTACAAATTGGGCCAGCTCGGCCTCGCGACCTGACAAGGTGACGTTGTCCTCGGCGTTGTGACAGGCAAGGTAGATCCCTTCGGGACACTGTGACATAGCCTCGTCCCATGTCAACCCCACCGAGGCCATGGCACAATCGTCCTCCAATTCGTTTAGCAGCGATGCCTTGTGGTACTGACAATGAAGGACCTCCTCTTGTGTGTAGCACCCATCCAGGTAGCCACACAATACTTCTCCAGCGGAGTGTCCAATGTAGCCTTCTGGAGCCAAGTCCAGTGATTTCAGAAAATCAACAAGCGCAATCTGGATGTTTTTTTAATTAAAAAGGGATACAAAAAAGAATGTTTCTATTTTTGCAAACCCCAACAGCAGCAAAAACAAGCGGACCATAGGGCTTCAGCCCTTCTTCATCCTGATTGGTAATTAGGTCAATGAGGTCAAGGTCAAAGGGTCTCAAAATGGAGGCTGAAATTTGGAGTGACCTTCTAATTGTGTCAATTTGCATAATGTCACGGCCCATTCCAGCCCACTGGGTTCCCATTCCAGGAAATACCACCCACAGTGGTCTGCTTCTTTCAACAGCTTCTTGAAGCGTTTTCAAAATATTTCAACTAGTTTGAAGTATAAGTTTCCCATGTTTATTTTAAAATCAGTTTCAAATGATTGTTTGAAATTTTCAAAAACAAAACTCTTACGCAAACAACCGACGTTTTGCGATCTGCGTCAAATAGTGTATAGCTTCTAAAATTGTGATTGGCTAGAGGTAGCTCGTGAATTTTTGAAAGGAGACGGACGGCTCCTAGGTCCAACCCTTCCTCTACCTTTAAGGATAGAGATTAAGAGCGCTTATTTTTTTTTAAATATTTTTTTAAAAGTGGTGCGAAACTTTTGTTGTGTGTCTAAAATAGTTTTCTAAAAACTCCTTCTTTAACTTAATCAAAATGAGAATAAGGATTTCTGCACAATATTCTACCTAAAAGAGTTTCTAAACATTTTCTTTTAAATAATCTGTTTCCTATAATTTTTTCGATACGAGTATTTGTAAAAAAAAATTCTAAAAAGATTACTTTGAATGAAAAATATTAAAACATACCTTGTTTATACACCATGAACTAGCTTCTGAGGTTCTAGCGCAGAATGGTATCAACAGGGCCAAGTTACCAATGTTCGAATTTTGGACAAGGGGTTGTTGACCTCTGAGAATGACATGGACGTTTGCTCCACCCACTCCGCTTGCGCAGACGCCAAAAAGGTCGCCGGTGACATCTGTGAGCCGATCTACCACCTAGTCAAAATTAGTGATGTCCGGCAACATTATTCACGCATGGTTATAAAGAGTGTATATAAACAAACTACTTGTAAGCGTCCGTCAACAAGGGCAGGCACTTGAGGGTTCGGAGTGACATAGTGAAGATTCGCTGGAATTTGTCCATGCTGAATGGACAAAAGGACTTTGATGACACCGCAGAGGCTTGCAGCCGCCTCTGCATGGCCCATATTGCTTTTGATTGAACCAATCAGGAGAGGGCGTGCTATGATTGGTCGGTTTTCGCAAAATACGGAGGTAATTGCTTGGAGCTCCTGCACATCTCCAACAGCGGTCCCCGTTCCGTGAGCTTCGACATAGTAAACGTCTTCGGGACGTATTCCTGCTTCTGCATACGTTCTTCGCATGAGCTGTGCTTGCACATCGCCTGATGGATACGTGAGGCCATTTTCCTTGTGTCCGTCAGTGTTGGTAGCAGTATTGAGCACGGTGGCATAGATCCGTTTGGCTAACGACCTTTTGGTGATGTAGATTGCTGCAACAGCTTCGCTTTGTGCGTAACCGTCACCTTAACAAATGAACCATCCGTGTCTTTTAAAACAAATTTCAGAAAGTAGCGAAGGGTCACTTAATCCATAGCACAAAGAACAGAGTGTCGTCTGCAACAACTTAGGCAGCTGCCAACAGTATGCTTCGTTCCATAATTGGAATAATTGTTTCATCGTACTATCAACTACATTAGAAATTGGAAGGGACTTTTGAGACGAACAAAGAAATCATACAACTGACAGATGCTTTATATGTAGTTTAATACTTTATCTCGTATTATGCACTGCATTCTAATTGTTTCCTTACCTAAGGCGTCAAACGCTTTGCATTTTCCATCCGAGGAGAAAACTCCTACCATTTGCATGGATACGCATGCCAATGGGTTAACATGGATGTTAACTCCGGCTACTATTGCCCCCACACACTCCCCATGCAAAATGGCTTTGACAGCCAAGTGCAGCGCAAATAGCGATGACGAGCAGTGCGTATCCACTGACACGCTCGGTCCACGAAAGTCAAATGCAAATGAGAGGCGATTGGCAAACATGCACCCGCCAGAGCCAATAGCATCGTAGCTGGTCACTTGGTCCAGACTCGCTCGAGTTGCGTCCATACTTTCATACAAAGAATTTCCAACGTAAACGCCAATGGACTGAGAGCGTAGCTCTTGCGGATTGACGCCTAAACACAAGTGCAAAACGCATTGTACATGCTGCCGGTGTAACACAAAGTAATTGAGCGTTAAAATTATCAACTTCTTACAAGGTAACTTTATTGGTTGATACCCTGGTTGGAGTAAGTTAACGCCATATGTTTCTAGAGTAACCCCTTATGTCGCGGTCATTGCATAATGTCGCTTGTTAGTCCATTATTTGAACATTTGTCATCTATTTAGATGCTTATTTAGCTATGCTTGACTTGTACTAGATTACGTTACTATCTGTAAATAAACCGTAAGTAAACAAATTTTTACAAACAAAACAGCGTTAGGTATTTCCATACTTTTCAAGGACCTCTTAGAAACATCCCTCACCATTATTTATTTTATGAAAAAGTAGGGGAGGAAATTGGTGCAGTGCTTAAGTTTTATTTTGAAGAGAAGGTATTTGATCCTGCTTGAACCCACCCTCATATATCACTGGGTCATAATGTACTTTCATCTGACATTAGCCTTTCGAACTAGAACGGGGTTGAGCGGAGAGAGAGACAGATTGTACATAAGCATAAAATTGTTTTCGCTCAACAACTGCACTTACTTCTTGGTTTTCAAGTGTTTAGTTTTGAAAAATCTGAAACTGCAGTAGTAAACTAAGCACATAAAATAATGATTTTTAAATATAGCTTCCCTTTGCACTACTCTAAATTAGGCAGAAAACTAAAGAGAATCTTGTTAATTTCTCTGAGATTTGCTCTCCAAAGTTCAAATTTTGTTTTTCTCATCTCTTCTCTTTTACAGTTTTGTTTTGTAATTGAGTTAAGAAAAACTTGAGCAAATATGACTCCCAAAGGTGCAAATCTCATAAGATTACATCAGCTTTCTCTCTAAATATCCGTCTAGAATTTTGAAATTTGAGTAGTGCGAAGGCACCACATCCCGAAAAGGCATTATTCCGCCTTATATACATTAATGCAAGAATTTTGGATTTAAAAAAATAAACACCTGAAAGGCACTCCTGGTTAGTTTAGGTTTATTTGAATTACCACTGTCGAAGACTGCCTCCCACGTGACCTCGAGCAGTTGTCGCAACCCTGGATCGAGCCTGTCTGCCTGCTTTCGATGAATATTGAAAAAATCTGCGTCAAATTCATCCAAAGGGTTCTTCAGGATACCCCTTCGAAGGGGAAGCCCGGCAAAGCCTAAATTTCAAAATAACTAACCAATTTCTGAAAAGATAATATCTCAGAGCTATATTCCAAATGTAACTTATAGTGCACATTGATTTGGGTTTCATGAAAAGATATGTCGATGTTTTTATTGTTAACACGTAAAAACATTTTAAGAGTTTATAATGAAGTGCAAAGGAGGAGTAACATAAGACTATCCAAACAAGCCTGTCCGGGGACAATAAATGCCGAATATTAAAATTCTCGAGACGGGACGGGACGTGCTTGTTTGGATTGAAAATTTGGAGTAGAAAATAAAATGCGGCAGTTTACCTGCAGGCCAGCGTCGATCATTAGCTGTAACCATGTCAACACCATCTCTCAAGTTACCCCAAAACTCGTCCACATTCACAGCTTCTGGAAATCTTCCAGAAATTCCTCCAATTACAATTTCTTGATCCATTACTCAAAAGTTTTGGTTTAAAGTTAAGTTTGATAATGATGGAGTTAATTTTCAAATTTATAGCTTCATAAGAGTTTGCGTAATAAATTAACAATTAAAATTTATTGTTGCAAATAATTTAAACTTTTTCTTGATTGATAGCTGTGATATTGCTGGATTCGTGGGAACAAAGATAAAAAAAAATTTAATTGCACGAGCAGTATTTAGTAATCGGAACTTAAGTCCAAATAAGCAGAGTAATTTAGACCATTGAAGGGTCTGAATTTTTGTACCTTTAAAAAATCAGAGGGTACTTCAAAAAAGGGCAAATTCTTCGATATACCCTTTAAGAGTAAATTTGACTCAATAGTCAAATAATTTCTAATTAGGTTGTGTCCACATTATCTATTTTGCAAATCAAAGGGCGTGAACCTAGGTAACTGATATTATTTTGGTTTATTCTATAAACCGGTTATCAGCGTTTCATGATGCAGTTGGTTGTTACGTTGGTTTAAAATATTCCCATATAAAATAAAAAAATAATAAAAAAAACAATAATTTGTTGACATACGTATGCTTTAAAGTTAGATTTTCCGTGGGAACGGAAACGTAGGGAAATACCACGGGAAGGCAACACCTGGGTCAAGTTAAATAATTTAAACAGGTCTATTCATAACGCAATATTCTGCTTGATTACAAAAACGAAAAAAACATTGCAGATCATTTATGGAGAGAGTTATAATGGAGACAAAGTTAATGCAGTTTAAGAGGACCCAGATATTGGTACTAATGTCCGATAGGTAGTTTGTCCGTATATTTACTACATATATCCATTTTGAAAGGCAAAAATCCCCAAAAATATTAAATAAAGTTAAACAAATTTAAACAATTTTCCTTTTGATTGAATATTGTAAACGACTATGCATTATTGTTTTAATTTTTGAGTTGTGTCCATTATTAAATGCTGATGCTACCTAGTTGATATTTTAAATGTTGACATTATTTTCCGATTCCGAGGTTATGCGGGTTTCGTTCCCAGGAGTTTCCCTTAAGCCATTACGGCTCCTCTGAAGGCTTAAAATAAGGGGCCTAAGATAATTAAAATCAATTACGAATTCTAATCCTAATTAGGTAGCATCAAATCCAAATAACAAATAAATAAATATGTGCGTGCATTTTACCTAAACGTATTTCACTAACCATAGGGAACAACCAGTAGAAACCAATTTCCAGGTTTCGAAACGGGAATAATTTTAGGACGACTTAATCTTAAAGATGAAAAGTGTAAGCTCAGATCATGACAATCATGAATATCATAAATCAATCTGAGGAATAAAATAAAGTTTGGGTCCGGCATGGCTAGCCCTAAAGCATCACCAAGCATGCATGAAACAGCCATTCCACTTCTTTGTCGCCAACATTACTCGAACAGCATAATGAGGTCATTTGGTTGACTAAAGATAAGCTGTACTGGTGATGCGTCCAGATTGTTGTGGCCTTGTCTAAAATGAAATGTCAGAATATTCTTCTGTTTGGTAAGCAATTGAGGATGCCAGTATGCCAATAGTCGAAATAAACTCCAGTAGATTTTCCATTGTGGCCGAGTTGTACCTTTAATTACGAATTATTAGAGCCAATAATACAGAGCTGTGTGGCCTGGTTGAGAGCCAAACTCACTCTCTAAAAACTAACCGAACTAACTTATAATATTTCTAACGGTCGTATCTCCTATCGCTCTGCTCAAGACACAGGAAAGCATGTGTCTTCGACAGATGACTTTTGCTAAACGGAATTTAGTGAACGGAGAGACGACTATTTATTAGTAGCGGAAGCGAAGCTGAAAGCTAATTATGTTTTCGTCATTTCTGTCCGTCCGCCCGTCTGTCTGTCTGTCTTTCCATCCGAGTCCCACGTGTATCTCAGGAACCACTCAACATATCTCAAATCTGTTTGCGGTGATGTGTTCCAAAGGTTGCTGCGCAGTTCAAGTTTGTTTTTGTTTGACCGGAAGTGACCCCCTTGGGGGACAAAGGTCAAGGTTAAAGAATTACATTTTGTGACAACATGAAAAATGACCTCTACAAAAGTTGTTATGAAAAGTTGCTCCCTCTTATGAAGGGAGCAACACTTGTATAGGACAATTTTCTCTGTGACCCCCCAATGACCCCCAAAATGACCCCTTGACTTCAAAATGACCTTTCAAGGTCCAACTCTAGTTTTGCATGAAACAAAAAGTAACGATGACACTGATGACCTCAAACGAAATGTATATTTGGAAATGGCAGTATTTACTTTCGAAAAGAAAGACTTCTATTTTCTAGTCTAATCTTAATATTTTTCTATTTCTAAGTTCCCTGCTTCCGCTACTAGTTGACCGGTTTACCACGGTTTATTAACCTTCTATCTAGCAAAGTCAATTCAATTTACATTTTTGGTTCTTAATTTACCTAGCTAAAAATTAATTTAATACTTTTCATACTCTGGACTTTTCAAATTCCTGGATGTTAACCCAGGTTAAATTTCGAATCTTTACAGTATTTAACCCTTGAACGTTGCCAAACTCAGCGATTTCCTGCTTCGCCTCCATGACCATTAAACTATCTAAGCCCAAATCTCCCAAACTAGAATCCTTCTTTGATTCAAATCTCCCGCGCTCATGCCCAGCATCTCTGCAATCTTCTGCGTCAAAGACATCGGCGTACTTTCCTTTTGCGACACAAGTTTGTCTTCATCCTTTACCAGGACACTAGACACGAGACCACTGTCACTTTTGAAAGAAGGGTGGAGCCATTTGTCCAAAAGATTCAAACAAGAGGTCAAAGGATGTGGCACAGCACCCCCAAGTACCTCTACTCCAGCCGTGAATTCTGTGTAGTACCCAACTTCGTCGACTGGGCCGAAGACGATTGACAAGGCTGGAAAACCGTCTTGCCGACGCTGAGTAATTAAGCGCTCCATTGCTGAATTTCCAAAAGCGTAGTTCGATTGACCAGGGTTGCCATAGGTTGCAGTATCGTTTCCGAAGGCCACAAAATGGTCAAGATGCGGGCAGAGCCTACGCGAGGCCTCATCCAGAGTTTAAGTTAAAACATATTTAAGGGTAACAGCGCCTTGAAAATTTTCAGCGTTCTGATTCTCAAAAAAGGCGTCTCTAAGTACCTGCAAAAAGTTTATTGTGTCAGACCTTGGAATGGTTTAGAGTAGTTGTATGTAGCAATTGATCGAAAATAGATAATGGAGATAACGCTTAATATTAATTTTAAATAAATTATCGAAACGAAACGGTATAAGAAGTGATGGCGAAACGTATGGTAGATAAAAAAGTATAAAAATTAATAGTAGAACTTATGGTAGATATGAAAAGGTATAAAAATTAATGATGAACTTGTAGAAAATAAGAAGAGTTGTAAAAATTAATGGTATAAATTATGGTAGATAAGAAAATGTATTAAAAATTTATGGTTGAACGTTTGGCAGATAAATAATGAATTAGATTATCTAAGGGCATTTACTCATGGTGTAGATAAGAGAAGGTAAAATATTTATGGTAGACAATTTTTCTTATAAGCATAACGAGCCCATCCTGAGGCAGCAGGATTTTAGTGTGTTAAAAATTCATTTTTTGCTTACCATTGCTAAATTGAAAATGCCGCCAACTGTCGCCACTGACTCACACTCTTGCAGAAAAGATTCACAATCCTGTGGATTCTGCAAGGCAGCTTTGCTCACACGGACATTGACCCCTGACGCTCGCCAGCGGGAAATTTGAAGTTGTTGATATCCATTGGTGACACCACTTCGTCCCACCAGAGCCACGTTTCGGGCGCCACGGCTTATCAGCCAAGCCGTTATGGCCAAGCCAAATCCACCCAGCCCACCAATCAGGATATAGATTTTGTGGGGGTCAAAATACGTATATGGAATGACCTTAAGTCGGTGTGAAGAATCGTCGTCACTGCGCATGCGCAACACAACTTTTCCCATGTGCTTCCCATTGGCCATGAATCGAAAGGCTTTGCGCGACTGCGCAGATTCGAAGATTGTGATTGGCAGCGGCTGGACTACACCAGATTTAATTCCACCCGAAATAAGATTTTTCAGTTTTTGCTTATGAGCAACAACATTTTCTGAATCTGAAACTAAGTTGTCAAGATAAATTCCATGAAATGCAATATTTTTCAAAAATATTTCAATTCCAAGCGAGGTATTTTGAGACAAGTCGATTTTTCGGATTTCCAAAAATCTCCCGCCACATGTAACAGTTGACAAAGCGGCTTTTAGCTTCTCTTCTGCCAAGAATCCAAAATAACGTCCACACCATGTTGATTCGTAAATTTCAAAATTTCGCTCGCAAATTTCGTGCTTCCAGAACTCAAAATATGATCTTCTTCAATCTGAAACGTGTCAATAGAACAGACAAATGTAATTATTAAGCCTTTCTAATAAAACGCATTTTATTTCAACGGTGAAGGCTTGCAATCAAAAATAAAAATGAAAAATGAAAAAATTCAGTGTAAAGTTAGTTTCCAAATAAATTTTCAGTTTTGTACCTGCGGAAACTTTTTAGCCAGCCACAACTTCCTCTCGTATGATTCTACAGTCGTGTAAATTTTGCAACTCAAACTTAGCGCAATTGTAATGGCGGCTAACGCCACGCCACCAGTTCCAGACGTAATTAGCACAGATTCACCGCATTGAAGGTTCCCGGGCATCAGCACAGCATAGTATGCCTATAACACATTGAGTTTGTACAGAGCGTTTTAAGTCCTTAAAATAGTTTTCTTACAGTTGCATATGCCATTGGCACTGTAGCCGCTTCCGCTAAAGTCCACTTGTCAGGAACATTCCACATAAAGCTTGGATCAGCCTGTACATGCGTAGAGAGGCCCTTGGAGGGTACTATGCCCATGACACGGTTCCCTTGAGGGTCATTTCCGCTATAGCCGAGTACGCATTCACCGCGCCCAATATCGTCCGGAAATATATCTGGAGGCAACTTCCCGCTCGCTAACATTATGTCTCGAAATTTGAGCGGCGCATAGTGAACACTCACTAGCGTTTTGTTAGTAACGGATTCTAGCTTGGGAGCCTCTATCCAGTGAACGCTACCCAAATCTCCTTTGTTCAGAACATTCAAATGCGCGTGTGCAGAAGATATTTCCGACGTTTGATGCAAATTTAAACCTCGATATGCACCGAGTTTTCCGCCACTGAAAATGTTCATCACCAAATCGGAATCCTTCAATTCTTCTGTGACTTTAGGATGGGGCGAAAGGAGACATCGTATTGAGTGAACTCCTTCTTTGCGCAAACAGTTGACGAAACCAACCAATCCTGAGTGTGGGTCATCCGAGGTCAACCAGATGCGTGAGGTCAATGACTCCTTAGAAATTGCCAGTTGTAATGGTTCTATCCAATCGTAGTTTGTGTTGGTAACAGGAATTATGACTTCTGGACATAAACCAACAGGAGTCTAAAGCGATAGGAAAAAACGTAAAATTGAAAAGTTGTTAAAATTGCTCGAGAATCATGAACAAGTGAACAAAAAATATTTGACTCACTTTTCTGAGAAGGTTGAAAAATGCTTCATTAGATTTTTTACTCGCAATGAACGAAAGACGTCCAAAGTATGGACTTAGAATTTTCAGGATTTCGAATTCAGCGACAAAAGTTTTCAAAATAATCAAAATAAACCCGTTTTCCTCCAAAGTTGATAGAGATTTTTGAAATTCGTTAAAATTCGTAAAATTTTGCACAATTTGTAGTTGCGTTTTCGACTCTGCTGTAGAGACCTTGAAGAAAATGAGCATTATGTATATTAAATTAACTAGTTAAACTAACCATTTTAATCACATCACTACCGCGAACTTAACAAATAAAATATTTTAAAAATTACCTTCCTTCCTGGCATTAATTTTACAATTTCAGCTACTTTGCTCACAATCGACGATTCCTTTGCATCGGCGCACAACTCTGTTACGCTTAATACTTTCTTTGTCGTGTTTTCCAAAACTATGTCGATCAAAATTTTGAGTACATCATCAAACGGGAGCGTTTCCGCCCTGTCATTGTCCATATAAGAAACAAATGCCCAACTCAGTATGGATGGGTGTCCTACCTCCTATAAATCCAAACATCCATTTTCTAAAATTGTAGCTGTTCAAATAATTGCAAAATTTTAGCAAAGTTGGTTACCCGCTTTCTCCTTGAAACGGAACTAAATCGGAGGCCACTCATTCGAACACCGGAAGTTAATATGAAGTTTGTTTTAGAACAGAAGCGCACGGAGAGGTATTCGGAATTTTTCAAATTTTCAAACATTCCCGGGTTAATTTCAACACTCGTGATTCTTGTGGGTACGTATATGGCACCCGCAGATATGGGCAGAGGCAAAACTCCAACTTGAAACATAGTGTCCAATAATGTAATCCATTCTTGACAATATCGCACCGTAACGCAGTCACCTTTGCATAAAACAACCGCATTAGCATTAATGTCACGGAATGTCAAATGTAAGAAGTAATAATAATAAATTATATTATATTAATAATAGTATAAACAATTTTGCAACAATGGCGTTTTTCAGCTTTTATCAACGTGCGTGCGAGCCAATTCTACTACAAAACTAAACAATCCTTCAATTAATTGACATTTATACACTTTTTAAAACTGAAAAGGAGAAACGGAATGATTCGCAGAATCGCTCTACTTGCTATTAAAATAAAATTTGGTACTAATTATATTAATAATTGTATTAATTGTAAATATATATATATATATTAAAAACTAGAGGCAAACAAGCCGCCTTGAGCATGGAGGACACAGAGCATCCTGTCGTATGGCGAGCTTGTTTGCCCATTTTCAATATTACCCAAAAGTGTCGAGCTCAAAATGCCCTGAAAGTCTCCCGTGTATTCATATCCCCGCAAGCGTAGATCCTTGTACACATCTTCACGCTTTAGGACATCGTTTGAAATTTTGAAATTTTCAATATTGTTATTATTTCCAAAATTTTGATAATTTTCAAGAATTTCGATTTTCCCAGAAACAGCGATCATTTTGGATTCCATAATTTCAAAGCTCCCGCTGCTTTCAAAAATATTCACAGAAAGCTCGACCGCTCCTGAAGAGTTGTAGAAATCATTTTTTCTAAAAGAAAATCTAAAAATTTATGTTGGGAGTTACTTTGAGTGTTGAGAACCGTTGCACGGTGCAGAGTCACATTTTCAAACTTTACGCCAATTGAACGCCACGGTTTCTTGAGGAGAGATGCAAATGCTCTCCATACCAAGACCTAAACATTTAAAGAAAATCCTAAACAACTTTTTTAAATAACCATTTTTAATAATTTTGAACAGGCCTGATGACATACCAGGTATCCAGTTGCTGGAAACAGAATTCGTCCATCGATTTTGTGTCCCTTTAAAAACGCCCACTCGGTGTCAAGCAGGAACACTTTGGTCACGTGCTGCGCTGTAGCTTTCTGTTCAAACAGTATTTGGAAATTATGTGTTTTAATTATCAACTAACTTTATAATATTGGACTTACGTGAACAAATTCAAAGAGTAAGTATTTCTTAGAATGGTTCCACTGCACTAGAGACGATATACTGCACTTAGAATTTGGCGCCAAATGGTCACCATCTTCCATCTGCGGCCAAAGAGCGCTAAATTTGGGCTGAAACCCGTTTACAAAAAGAGATCCAACGGCGCTGTAGAGTGCCGTACATTGTCATCAGCGTTACGCTGCATTGTTGGAATAAGCGTAACGCTGGAGGAAAGCGATCTTTTCAAAACGTTTTGAAACAAGGAGTGGCTTCCCAATTCGAGAACGACTGCATCTGACCGAATTCTGTTCACAGCCGAGTGGAATCGAACCGGCGACACGAATTGGTGGAGAAAGTATTCGGGTGTGACGAATTTTTCCGTCGTGTCCAATAGGTCCTCAACAATTGCCGTGGAAATCCACTTTGGAGACATGAGTCGAGGGCCCTTAAGGATTTCCCTAAGGAAATTAGATTTCATATTTTAATATAACAAACCCTTTTGTTCAATTGCGTTGAGGCCATTTAATTTTAAAGGCACTGTAAACACATAATTTCTCAGCGTTACTTGGTCAATGTATTGAGGCTAGTGGCTACATGGCTGATATAGGGACTATGATAGGCCACGCCCCCTGTTGGCACCATCTTGACAAAAACATCGCGTGATTTGAGTTCTTCCAAGAATCTGACCAACTCGGCCTCGCGACCGGACAATGTCACGTTGTCCTCGGCATTGTGACAGGCAGGGTAGATCCCTTCGGGACACTGTGACATGGCCTCCTCCCATGTCAACCCTACCGAGGCCATGGCGCAGCCGCCTTTCAGCTCGTTCAGCAGAGAAGCCTTGTGATACTGACACAGAAGAACCTCCTTCTGTGTCCACCACCCATCGAGGTAGGCACAGAGAAGTTCTCCAACAGAGTGCCCAATGTAGCCCTCCGGGGACATAGCTAGCGATTTTAGAAAATCAACCAAAGCGATCATGCAATTTTTTAGTTAAATTTCTTTTATATTGAAAATTCAACAATTTGTTCCAGTTCTGCTAACCCCAACAGCGGCAAAGGCAACTTGAGCAAAGGGGCCCAGTCCCTCTTCGTCTTGATTCGTGATGAGGTCAATGAGGTCAAGGTTGAAGGGTTTCAAAATTGACGCTGAAATTTGAAGTGACCTTCGAATTTGGTCAATTTTTAAAATGTCACGGCCCATCCCAGCCCACTGGGTTCCCATTCCAGGAAATACCACCCAGAGGGGCCTGTTTGTTGAAACTGACTCCTGCAGCAGAGTGATTTTATTATTCAATAAAAATTTCTAAATGTTTTAAAAAACTACTAAACTAACTTAAAAGCTAATACTACTAAACAAATTTCTTACGGCAACAACCGACGTCTTCTGATGAGCGTCCAATAGAGTGTAACTTCTAAATTTGTGATTTGCCAGAGGAAGCTCGTGTATTCTTGATAGGAGGCGAGCTGCTTCCAGGTCCGAATCGTGCTCTAACTTTGAGTTTAGAAAAATATATTAAATTCCAATTAAATAGAATGTAAATACATTTACAACGTGTTTTCTGTAAGAAGAATTCTAAACAAATTGTCTCAATACCTTGTTTGAACACCAATGAATCCCTTCTGACGTTCTGGTTGAGAATGGTATCAATAATGGCAAATTGACAATTTTCGATTTTTGCTCAAAGGATTGTTGACCTCTGAGAATGACGTGGACGTTGGCTCCACCCACTCCTGTTGCGCATACGCCAAAAACGTCGCCAGTTACATCGAAGTGAACATCTACTACCTAGTCGCACAACGATTTTACAATTTTTGCTCAAAATATTCCACCATTCAATCCCATTTTGAAATTTAAATTTCTTTGTTTAAAAAAGGACAAAATCAAAAATTACTTGTAAGCGTCCGTCAACCAACGCAGGCACTTGTGGGTTGGGTGTGACATAATGGAGATTGGCTGGAATTTGCCCATGCTGAATGGACAGAAGCACTTTGATGACGCTGCAGAGACCGGAGGCCGCCTCTGAGTGGCCCATGTTACTTTTGGTTGAGCCAATCAGAAGAGGGCCTGCTGTGATTGGTCTATTTTCACAAAATACAGAGGTGATAGCTTGGAGCTCCTCGGAATCTCCAGCAGCAGTTCCCGTTCCGTGCGCTTCGACGTAGTAAACGTCTTCTGGACGTATTCCTGCTTCTGCATACGTTCTGCGCATGAGCTGTGCTTGTGCATCTCCTGATGGATACGTGAGGCCCTTTTCCTTGTGTCCGTCTGTGTTGGTCCCAGTATTGAGAACAGTGGCGTAGCACCGTTTGGCCAGTGACTTTCTGGTGATGTATATTGCTGCAACGGCTTCGCTTTGTGCGTAACCGTCACCTAACAATTAATATACCAAGAAGTTGCTAAAATTTGACACTAGTAAAATGACCTAAAAAGGCCAAAAGAGTAAAAGGGTCCTAAAAGTACACAGGAACAAAGGTAAGATAATTTACATAATTTATGTTTAGTCCTATGTATGCATATTTAATGTTCGGTCTAGGGATAGTAATCAATAATCATTGTTTTTATTAACTTTAGGTTGAGTTTTAATTGGCGTAGTATTGAGAATAGTACACAAAATTTATTACTTCGTTCATTTTGGCGTTTTTTTTATTGTAGGTCCTTTCACCCGTTTACTCGTTAGCCCCTGGTGTTCGGCCCCGTTTTTAACTCCTTATTTATAGTTTTTTTTAAATGTAATGCCAAAAGATACTGAATTAACTCGAAGGGCTAATTGGCACATTTTACAAGCTTTATCTAGTAGATCGATGAAATGAAAAATCGAACGATTTCTTTACTTAGCAAATTCACTTTTGCTACTTCAAAATCAATTTTGCTAATGAGAAGTAAGATTAATAGGAACAATAGGAATCCAAAAGTAGAAGACGAATGTGGGTCCACAAACTAATTCATAAACGACTATTACTAAACAATTATTTGATACACAAGATTCTAATTATAAATGTAGCGACAATGTAATAAATTATTTTGTAGTTAAAGACCTAACCTAAATTTCCTTACCCGAGGTGTCAAAGGATTTACATTTTCCATCTTGGGACAAAACTCCGAGCATTTGAAAAGACACGCATGCCAATGGGTTGACATGGATGTTAACCCCAGCGACAATTGCCCCTTCACACTCCCCATGCAAAATGGCCTTGACAGCCAAGTGCGGCGCAAAAAGGGATGACGAGCAGTACGTGTCCACTGAAACGCTCGGTCCACAAAAATCAAAGGCAAATGACAAGCGATTGGCAAACATGCTCCCTCCAGAGCCAGTTGGGTCTAAGCCGCTAATGTTGTCAAGGCTCGCTCGAGTTGCGTCCCTAGATTCATACGACGTATTTCCAACGTAAACGCCAACTGAATGAGAACGTAGTTCCTGTGGATTGATGCCTAAACACGTATAAGACGCACAATACTGTAATATGACAGCTAAACTAGCCTAAGCTTTGATCTTTGGTACAATTGAAGGCAGGAGTAAAGCAGATGAAGACAATGTAACCCTACAATAGTTCCACACCATCCTTCCCTACGGTGATGTAGGGTTACATGGTTTGGAACAATTTGAAGGGACTATTAAACTTAATGGAACCTTAGCACAGTTTGCCAACTCTTTAATAGACATTTTACACGTTCACATATTTATAATGTTTTATTTATTTTATTTTGCATGGACATATTTTACATATTTTGCATATTTTATTTTTCCCCTTCCATGTAAATATCAATTACAGAAAACACTCTACTCGGGCGGAATAGTGCAGTGGGTAAATGAGTATTCTTGAGTACTGTAGTATTGAGTATTAATTGTTACTGTATCAGTGCATTACATTGCAGTGTAGCTTGTGTTTATAATTTGAAGTGAGCGAAGCAAGCACAGGTGCGTAGTTCGTGAAACGAACGGAGCACGAAGCGGACATATCAGTGGAACAGTGTGCTTCAACGCTATCAATTCGGTCCACGAATTTAATAATAATAAATTCTTACCATTTTTAGTTTTAAATTTTAATGTAATTCTTTATAGAGACTTTTTTAAGGGTTACATGGAATAGAACTATAGTATGTCTACATGTAAAAATTACAATAGGGAAGTTGGCAACAGTGGTAGGGTTACATTCAATATTACATTGGTCCCTTCATATTGTTCCCTACCATGTAACCCTACAGCACCGCAGGAAACGCTGGTAGGGAACTAAGATTGGGTTACATTGTCCTCATCTGCCTTACTTCAGCCCAACTTAAATTTTTGACAAGCAATAAATTTATATTTTTTGGAAAAGCGAATTGCACTGTCATATTTATGTCTTAATCAATACTTTGCCTGCTGAATATGTATTGTATTTACCACTGTCAAAAACTGCCTCCCACGTGACCTCCAGTAGTTGTCGTAGCCCCGGATCAAGTCGATCTGCCTGCTTGCGATGAATATTAAATAAATCAGAGTCAAATTCATCCAAACGGTTCTTCAAAGTACCCCTTCGAGGGGGTAGGCCGGCAAATCCTGGTGGATTTTTAAATTTATAAATGCTTTTTTGACATTTTTTCAACAAAACATTTTTTTCAAAACTAAACTCCAAACTTAAATAGAACATAAAATGAGTTTATAATCAGAAAAAGTTCGTCGTTTAGAATTCTACTTTAGGCAGATCCAGTCCTTTGAACGCAACTTTCAGGGAAATTCACTGCAATCATAAAACAATCAAATTTCGATTGTAGTCAATCAACTTTCGTACAAGTGATTATTTGTATGCTGTAACAGTTCGACTATTTAGTGTAATCAAATTTCATGTGTGCCGCTAAATGTTTATTAAGGTTATTCCAAAAGTAAGTTAAATAAAGTTTATTAGAAAATTTCAAGAATTAATTAAAAGAGCAAAATAGCCCATTTGCTCACTAGCCATTTAATTTTTTGCGATAACCTAACCGACATTCTCAAAAATCCAATCTATGCATACAGGATAAACTAGCCCGTCATAGGACATGAGACGCAGGATTAAAAACAAAAACCGTCCTATTCCAGACGGGCTTGTTTGGCATGGAACACAAATAATTATTCTTTTGAAGTTGAAAATAAATTGTAGGAAAATCGCTTTACCTGGTGGCCAGCGAATGTCGTTGGCTGTTACCATGTCAACGCCATTTCTCAATTGCCCCAAAACTCTTCCACATTTGCAGCCTCTGGAAACCTTCCAGAAATTCCTGCAATTACTATTTCCTTTTCCATTTCTGGTAAGTTTTAATTTTAAACTGAAGTCTACGGACGGAAGGACGAAACTTGTTTCCGAACTTATACCTTTTCAATTAAATTTATGTTGCTTTTTTCCACAGACGTGTGAATGCAAATTGCAGTGTTTTTATTTGGATTTCATCTAGATTGGAACCAACGACGCAAAAACTATGTAAGAGTTCCAAATCAAGTATGAGACAAACGTCCCACAAATGCAAACCAGTGGAAAATTTTTGCAACTTTTTTTGAGCTGATACTTTACATGCAGTGAGAAGCAAAAATGCAAACAGAAATTTAAATTGCTAATATTAAAATAAAATAAAATGTAAATTACAAAGTAATAGCATTCAAAAACACAACTGCAATAGCAAAATAAGTATTCATAGCAAACAATTATTTGGAAGTAGTGGCAAATTGTAGAGATAAAGGTACAATTCATTTGAATTTTTAGAACCTTTTTTACAGCAAATTAGTAGATGAGAATAAGCATTTGCTAATTAGGAATCAGATGAGTCA
Organism: Bilobella aurantiaca; assembly: GCA_021029175.1. Lineage (NCBI taxonomy): Eukaryota > Metazoa > Arthropoda > Collembola > Poduromorpha > Neanuridae > Bilobella > Bilobella aurantiaca. Next base: position 1,406 of record VYYI01000360.1, on the reverse strand, counting down.
CAGCAACCTTTCCATACATTAGTTGGGAAATTTGTTGGCTTTACACGAAAAAATATTGTGTACCAAAATAAAGAGATAAGTGTGTTATTTGCGAATTATATAAGCCAATTTTTGACCGTAAAAGTGGTTTTCACATGATTATTCAGTGAGAGGTAATGTGCGTCTGTAAATAGAAGTACACATGGAATCCGCAGAGATTCGAATGAAAGCACTTGAAAAAAAACTGTTGAGTTTTAATTAACTTAGAAAGAGTTTATTTTACTAGCATCATACTTCGTGAAATGCAGTCAAATGCAGATTGACCAACTAATAAAATAATCTGCGTCATGATTAGACTATTGAGGAATGATTTACATCATTTACATAATGTAGCTTAGATTGAATATTTATACATTCCAATGTCATATTCCAACACTCTGCCTTAATCTAAGCTTAGTTACAATGCTAAACATGATTTTCTTGACCTAGACAACATAAGTTCCATAGGCATGGACTTTGCAATTACGACTTTCTCTTTACAATCAGCATGGACGTTTGTACGGGCTACTTATAAATTATCATAGCCATGGACGTCTGGGCAGGCTACTTTTGCATTACCATAGGCATGGACTTTGCAATGATAACCTTTTCTTAACACTAGCATAGGCATTTCAAACTCAAATTCTACGTAGTACAAAAACAATTAACATAATAAAAATACCATTGACGCCTTTACGACCGTGACATTAATAACTTAGATTCACTCTAATTAAAATTGACCTCTGATTGGACTTTAACCAACAAAAACTGAACTAAACATTTAAACTTTCACTAATTATAACTAACTTTAAATTTAGCTTTCACGAATAAAAAAAAAGTTAAGTACATAAGCTAGCTCCTTGGCCCCCATATTTAATTTTTGCTGCAGAAATGTTTTAATTATTGACGATGCGAATTGACGAGAGGAGTATATGTCTAATAGGGTTTTTATTAGTGACAGGGTTTGTGACTGCTCTGATCTAATTTTTCCATGCTATTAAATGACTTAGCTTGTCACTAATAACTGTTAAACACATGCAAATTTTTTTTTGTATGTTTGTAACAGGGAGCCCACTACCTATTTGTTAGGATAGTGAGACTCACGCCGAGCATGCATATGAAAAATGGCATATTTCGGTCACTGAATTTTTTTTTTAATTTGAATCGAGTCCTTTAAGAATTAATTCCAAAAAAAAAATCAAAATTCTTTTATACCACTTGCACATGATGATGTATTTTTGTGTTTTCAATCAAAATTTATACATCATGATTATTTAAGTGTACGACACATTAATATTGTCATGCCCAAGAAGTCACCGACCTCTTAGACGCAAGTAGGTTATTTTAGTTGCACACATCTTTGCAGACATATTGTCACGGTCACGACG